>JAWIIG010000132.1:0-85652 GCA_033557465.1 Ichthyophis bannanicus
TTTTATGCTGTCCTTTTGACGCATCAATGAACAGCCGCCATTCAGCTGGATCATTCGTGAGTGTAAACTTTTCCATCACTCCGGATATATCGTTGCAACATACCAAATCTATCCTCTTTGCTGAAATCACTTCAAAATTTGTGTCTCACGGTTGCGGTAGCCAATAAAAAGTTGTTCCTGTTGACAATAATTTTTCTTTGTAAGCCGAGAACCTAGCAGTTGGGTCATCATCTTTTGGGAGTCCCTAAATCCCGGACTAAATCATTCAGATCCGCCTTGAGAGAAAAGTTCAGGTTGTTTCGGATCTGGTTCAGTTTCAAACTCGGAAGTACTGGCCTCATCGGGGACAAAGCCCATCTGATGAGCCTCTCATCCTGATCGAGAGACCGTCCACACCAAATATGCTCCAAAGATTTTGCGTGCGTTCAGGCCACAAAGGTTGGGTACCGTCCGTTGTCTATGAGGCATAGGGCCTAATTGGCTGCGGGAAGGTTTCTTCTACGGGGTAACGTATTACGTTCTTATTTTTTTTAAGTTGTAGCACCTTCCACAATGCAAGATGCAAAAATAGCAGTCCACTGCTGGGGTCTCTTTGTTTCCCAGCCACATCATAGGGTATTCCGAAACCTGAAATGCTTGTTTTTTTACCTTTCATCCATAAGCATAGAATCTTCCTCAACATGTCGTGCCCACTTTGGGAGGAGCCCACGCTTTTGTCTTGATCCCCTAACTTCAAACCGGAAATTAGGCGAAATCTACTTTTTTAATAAACTGCAGATTGTTCCTCCTCCGGCTTTTTCACCGGTAGATTCCCCACAAATAAATAAAACCTGGCCGGCATAGTTTGACGCAACCTCATGTCTCTCGTGCCCAGCACCAAATACACAGCACCTGCAACCTACAACTGTAGTGGACCACTTTCTTAATAAAGCTGGATTACGGACTGAGCAAACAAACGGTAATAATGACCTTGCCAAGAAAACCTGAATGAATTTGAACAGGAGACGTTCATGTCGCCACCACCGTGTTTGAGCGATCGAACGTGAGGCGCAGGCGAAACAGGCAATAACATGCGCCAGCGCGAGTACTGGATTTAGCCCCCCCCGCCTCCCAATTTTCCTGTTAATGTATAAAATGATTAACCAAACAATTCGAAAATATCATGCGGGAGTGTTGCTAGTTTAGTTAACCATTACAAACCTCTTATTTTGGGCCAAGAAAATAAACTGCCGTCGGCTAAAAAGAAATTTATTCTGAACATTCCCTTATATGTGTAAAGAAGCCTAATTTCTTGCAAGAAAACGTGACGGGATGGAACATTCTGGATATTTTTCCTGGAGTCATCACGCCCAAATCTAGAGGAACTTCGATTGCAAAACTGGAGGCAGTTTTTTGGTAGTGTACCTGTATAATTTATAGACTTCTATCATATTTCCCCTCAGGCCATCTCTTATTCCAGGTGGAAAAGGCCCTAACCTTTTTAGCCTCTCCTTCATAGTGGGATCCTTCCATCCCCTTTACAACCAGTTTGGTGGGGCTCTTCTATGTACAGTTTCGAGAACGCTATATCCTTTTTAAGATACGGCAACCACAATTGCACACAATATTCAAGGTGCAGTCGCATCAAGGAACAATACAGAAGCACGTATTGCTGACAAATATACAAATGGGAATTGAGTAAATACCACATCATTCATAGAAGATGTTTTTTCCAACAGCTTACAAAACTGAAAGTTGACAAGGCCATTTGACCCTGATTGTACATCCCATATACTGCGAAGAGCTCAGAGAGGTTTTGGCAGGGCCTTTAAAGGATGTGTTCAATAGATCATTGGAGACGGGAGAGGGTTCTGCAGGACTAGAGAATTGGCTGATATACCTCGTCACAAAAGTTGGTAAAAAAAAAATCATGAAAAGGTAAACAAATTAAATGGCCAGTAAGTCTTGTCTCTGTAGTGAAAAGTAATGGAGGCAAAAGAAAAGTGGACTTTCTGTGAAACCCTTTGATTGTATGATCTGATGCAACATGGTTTTACCAGTGGAATATCATTGCCAAAACCATATGATTGAGTTCTTACACATAGAACTAGATCAAGGGCATGCGATGGATGTGCCTCTACCTAAATTTCAGCAAAGCCTTTGATACTGTTCCTCGATTGGATTCTTATCAATAAAGCTGAGCAGCCTGGGGTTGAGTCTCAGGTGGTGGAACTGGATCAGAAATTGGTTGACTGAGATACGACATAAGGTGATGGGTAAACTGCACCCACTCAGAAGAAATGCGGATTCAGATTGGGCGTGGCCTTTCAAGGGATCAGTCCTGTGACCAAATACTGTTCAATTTATTTGTGAGTGATATTATGAAAGGACTAAATGGAAAAGTCTGCCTCTTTGGCACCTATTACACACCAAAATTTTGCAACACCATTGGACAGCTTCTGAGTGAGCGGTAACAGTGTGAGCCAAGATCTAAAACCACTGAAATAACCATCTAATGCTTGTGCAGTTAAGATGTAATGGGAAGAAGTTGCAGAGTCCTTCCACATGGGGATGAAGAAATCCAAGGAAAACTGTGTGCAGTACGGGGAGAGATGTTGGTGTGCATGGACCATGAGTAGGGGCACCACGGAGTGCTAGTGGCTGAGGATCTCAAGTTGTGGTTGAACGACTGCGACAATGTGGCGGCCAAAGCCAGAAGGATGCTGGTCTGCATACAGGAGAGGAATAACCAGTAGAAAGGTAAGATGCACTAATGCCACTAATACAAAGCATCGTGTGAGGCCTCACGTGGAGTACTGTGGTTCAGTTTTGGAGACTATATCTCAATACTCATAACAAACGGATATAAAAAGACGTTGAAATGGTGCAGTGGAAGGCAACCAAAATGATTTGGGGCTGGGCTCCAGAAGACGTATGAGAAGAGACTTGAAGACCTAAATATGTACACCCTGGAGAGGAGAGGACAGGGGAGATACCCTTTCAGTATTTAAAAGTCTGTATTATATCAATGAGCAAACAAACCTTTTTTAGAGAAGGGGAAGCTGTAAAACTAGATGTCATATGATGAAGCTGAACGTCCGTAAACTTAACAGCAACGTCAGGAAAAACCTTTTCACTGAAAGGGTGAGTGGATACTTGGCATGGGCCCTCCCAATGGAGGTGGTGGGGGAAAATTCCGTGACCTTGATTTTCCAAATGGCAATGGGACAGAAACAGTGGATCCCGTCATGGCAAGAGAATGAAATCAAAGCAACCAAAACTATATTTTATGCTTCAATAAATTAGAGGGGCGCTGACCTGCACAGAGCGGCAGTTACAACCCTAAACACCAGGCATTGTGAGGACGTGACCTGCACGGAGGCTATAGTTACAACCCCTCTATAGTCACCTTAATGGGGCAGACTAGACAGACCATACCTAGAGACTTTCTCTGCCATCATATACTATGTTATTGTTATGTTACTACTGTATGTTAAAAGTTGAACCCTCATGTTTGCAAGATTACAAACTTTTCTAATGATTACATCTTAATTGTTACACGTCCAGGGGAGGTCCAACAAGGGCTCACAATGAACAAAAAACCCCTTCCTCCCATCCCCTATTTATAATGATGCTAGGATATTGTACCTCATGTTGCGCAACCCTTGGAAAGGCAAGCAATAAACCGATTATGTAAATACAGTCTTAGTGCATCAGCACGATCCAATGAAATTCCACATAATAACACTTACAGGCTATACATCTTGTATGGGTGGAGCTGGGACAATGGCTCCCTTGGTTAGGCTAAAGTCTGGATGTTAGAAAAGCAACTTTAAGAGCCAGTTCTCATATTTTCTCTCTTTTCATAAACCTCTGTTGGAGGGTAATCTAACGCTTCACTCTCCCTCCCCGTTTGAGGAAACCATTATAGATGTTCAAGACTAGAGCAAAGATTTTGGATCATTTAGCTCCTGAGAGTTAGTCAAGTAACGTTATTAATTCAGGGGGCACAGGCGCTGGCCACGGCCTTAGACAGCCACCTGAGCACCAATGGTCCAGGGTGGGCCCGTTACCCTCTGAAGAGACAGCAGCAGCAGCAATGCCTTCAAATAGCCTTGCACTGCTTTACGTAAACCTTCAGCAACCGCGAGGCTGTTTGCGCTTCCACCCCTCCAAAAATGACCAATGACGACTTCCTGTGCATGGGAATGGAACCAACGAATCAGGTGCTTCTGCCCTCCGATGCAAAACGGAGTTGGAAGGAGCCCGAAGCAGCGCCGGGCAGTTTAGGTAAGTGCTGTGGGGCTGTCCGAAAGCCATTACGGCTGCTTCAGGTCTCAGAGGGGGCCAGCAGCAGCCACAATAGGGGCTGGGGAGGGGGCGGCAGTGGAGCAGGAGCCGATTCAACCATAGGGTGCCTCCTTTTCTTGCACCGGCCCTGAGTAAGCCGTTACCATAAGAAATATGCATTTGTTAGTATGCACTTCACTCACATTAATCGGCCTTAAAAAACTTAGTAGATTTAACACCACATTAACCTAAGAAATAACTACAGTCCCAAACAGGACTTCCAATCTCTGGGAGAGAAACTCAAGCCCATTTGTTTAACACTGTTTGCATTCTCAGAGGTTCTGCCTGGTTTCTTGGTAAGGGGACATGAAAGGCTGCATCGCATTACAGCTTTAATACCATGGCTCCAGACCTGGTTGCAAACAAGAAGGATTCAGATTGTACTGGCGACTGGGGGTAACAGACTGGACTAACAAGAGACTATTACTGTGCTGATGGACTAACACCTCTCTGTTGCAGGGAAAAGAATCCTAAGTGAAAACTTCAGGCAGTATGGTGGATATGCATTTAAAACTAGGAAAAGGGGGTGACGGATGTGGAAGCGTCAAGACGTGGCCCGCCACCCCCCCCTGCAAAAGCAGAATAACATCAGAAACAGCCACAACTTTTAAAACCACACCATCAAAAAACAAGTGGGAAAGATGTGGGCAGAACAAAAATCAATGCAAAATACACACAAGCCAGGTAAATGCTGGAGAAGCAATGGCACAAATGCTCTAAGCTTAGCCAACAAGGTTCCAGACCTGGAAAGCCCTAATGGTTGGAAATGGATTTGGAACCATTGTGGCCATTACAGAAACAGTGTTTCATGAATCGCACGATTGGGATGTATATGCCCATAGCTGGCTATAATCTATTTCAGAAAGAGACAGAGGAAAATGGAAAAGGAGGAGGAGTAGCCTTGTATGTCAAATGCAATATTAAAGCTACTGGAAATGCAGGGGACATGGGGAAAAGAAGAAGCGCTCGTGGATTGCGTTGGAAAGAGGAGATAGCACTGTCATCCATACTGGGGGGGGGCTGTAGTCTACAGACCTCCGACTCAAATTGAACGAGATAGATAATGAATGGATTAATAGATATTGTCAAGATAACCCACAAAGGGGGGAAGCGAGTCATTTTGGGTGACTTTAAATCCTACCTGATGGTGGACTGGATTACTCCTTCTGCACATCTGGAAAGAAGCAAAAAAAATTGTAGATGCTCTCCAAGATGCATCACTTAGACAAATGGTTGATGGAACCAACCAGGGAAAGCTCAACGTTGGATTTAGTGCTCACCAACGGTGATAGGCGTGTTGGAATGTCATGCGTGAAGTGCCCCTGTGAGCAACAACGTCATCTCACAGTGTGATGTGAGGAATAAAAGCCATGGTATAGGCCTCACGCTGCCCTAAAAAGAAAGACGATGAAGAAGAGATTCGGTGCAATCTTCCCTCTGCCCTGTCTGCCGCTGCTGCCTTTTTTTTTTTTTTTTTTCCGTGGTCTCCTATTGGGTGCAGCAGGTCTCCGAGCTTGACTGAATCCCTCCCCAACCCCCCCCCCCCACCCCCCCACTGCTTAAGACATGAGAAAAGTGGCAGCAACAGCAGGCAGGCAGAAGTGGCTGGAAGGAAGATGCTGGACATGTGTTGGGGGTTGGAGGAGAGATGAGGGGCACTAAGAGGCCGATTCGGTATGGGTCGTCCAGCCCCTGTACAGCCAATCAGAATTGGGGTATACAGAGGGTATAATCGGGTCTATGGCCTGGACATGCAGGTCATGCCCCAATTTTGATTGGCTTCCCGTTGCCATGGCACTGTGGCTCCATTCAGGAGCCGCGATCCCCACCCAACAGCAACATCATCCTTTCCTCGCAGCCCGACCCCTGATCTGGCCTCCCATGGCCAGGGTCAGGCTGTGGGGATCCCCCTGCACCCTCTCGCCTTCTGTCTCTGCCCAGTGCCACGGTCCCCCTCAGGATCAGACCTGTATATCCAGGGTCGCTCTCCGCCCACTGCCTGCCCTCGCACCACCTCTGTCCCACCTCCTTCCTCCCACAAACAAAGCTTTCCATACAAATCAGCTGTTTATAGGGGGAGCTCTTTCCCCGGCAGGCTGCCCGACCATTTATCAGGTCTGATGTCCAGACCCGCTAAATGGAGTTCAGAACGAAGTGGAGGAGAGGACGAGGGGCAGATACCGGACACAGAGTGGAGAGGTGACTGGCAGATGCTGGACATGGGGTGAAGGGGTAGAGAGCTGAGGCTGGACATGGGGTGACGGGCATAAAAAGATGGAAGCCAAATGTTGGACAAGATGTAGAGAACGGAAGCATGGAGGGCAGATACTGGATATTGGTGGGGGCACAGGGCAAATGGCGAAAAAGGGATGGGAGGGGCACGAAGGCATGGAAGGTAGAAAATGCATATAGTGTAGAGAGGCAGGGGGCACAGGGCCAGTGCAACCCAAAAGGTAAATTAGGTAGTTGCCTAGAGCCACCAACCTTCCAGTGGCACCTCAATGCAGACTTTCCCACGGAAACTGGAAGTCTGTGTCAGAGGAGAGGTGGACGCGGTGGGTCAGAGGCCAGAGACCGTAACACAGTGCGAAGAGTTCAGGCAAGTGCTGCATCACGGTTTCAATGCCATCGTCTCCGCTGCAGGTCCCAGAGAGGGGTGGCAATGGAGACCGAGGTATGCGGCAGGATGGAGGCCTCCTCTGGGGCATCTCTAATCCTTGCATTGGCCCTGAGAGGACAGATGCTGGATATGAGGTAGGGGGGCAGACAGTGGATATGGAGTAGAGGGACAGAGGGCAGATACCGGACATGGGCTGGGGATCATGAAATAAAT
The DNA here is from genome assembly GCA_033557465.1 of Ichthyophis bannanicus. NCBI lineage: Eukaryota > Metazoa > Chordata > Amphibia > Gymnophiona > Ichthyophiidae > Ichthyophis > Ichthyophis bannanicus. The sequence goes on from JAWIIG010000132.1 coordinate 7,163, forward strand.
GTGCAGGAGTGGAGGGTAGAGGCTAGACACAGGATAGGGGTCAGAGGGATGGAGGGTAGATGCCGGACAAGGAGCGGGGAACAAGAATGGGAAGATGCTGGACAGCGGGTGAGGGAGAGGGACCGAGGGGGGATGCAGGCCATGGTGGGGATAGAATGAGACAAAATGGGGAGGCACTGGAAGGCCAGAGAACACAGAACAGGGCAGGAGAGAAGGGGAGAAATGCTGGACTTAGGGAGATAGAGGTGAGAAGAGAAAGAGGGGTGTGAGTTAAAGACTGGGACATAAGTTTCTAGGAAAGGACAAAGTGATGGGGGGAATGGGAGGACTGCTTGAAAAAATGATAATAGACCCAATAAGAAGAGGAAGATTAAGAAGCGGAAGGTACAAAGTAGAAGTGAAAGTTTGACTGATGAAGAAAAATAAATGAAAGAAAACTGAAAGGATTAAATGCTGGAGCTCAAGGGAAATGAAGACAGAAGGGGAGAGAAGCGGCAGATGGACTGTAGATGCTAGAGGGGGCGAGTTAAGAGAATACACAGCAAAGCAGAATCCAGGCTTAGAGAACAAAATGTCCAGACAGATAGCATATGTAAAAAATAATAGTAATGTATTCTTAAATGTAGTGACTGGAATATATTTGTCTTTGGATTTTACAGGCTTAATATTCAACCTGTGCAGTCAGCATTTGTAAAGCGCCTGACCGCTACAGTCAAGAGTGAAACCAGACACTCCATGTCAGATTCCACATCTCCTTTCCGGCGCCAACTATCCAGTTTCAGTGCTGACTGGCGCAGCGGTCCGGACAGTGCCAATATTCAGCCGCTGTTCAGATAGCCAAATCGCATAAAGTAAGGACAGCTATCGAGATGAGCTCGGACACTTAGCCGGTTGGTGGACTGAAAATCGCAGCTAACCAACTACTCTTGTCCTGCCCATGGGACTCCCCTGACGCTGGCCAGACTGTGCCGTGACGTTTCAGGGGGATATTCAGCAACACTGGCTGGTTAGTGCCCCCAGAATATTCCTCTTAAAAGGGGTTATCTGGTTTGGCAGGTCCCGCTAACTACATGAACCCCTTTGATATTGAGCGGTACATGTTTTATCTTTATACTTTGACAGTACGGGGTATCTGCGAGATCTCTTTTTGTTCTCTGGTGTGCACTGCATGCTTCTAGTTTTTTTGGGGTTTCAATTCATTTTTGTCCTACGTAATTTTATTTTAGTATGTGGTAATTTACTCTGTACTTGCTGAGGATCTCTCTATATTCTGAGTAGGACAGAGGAGCAGGCATTCGGTTAGCATGGAGAGTCTATGTAAGGATTGGTAATAATCCGACTTGTTCCGTTTTTCAAATAGGCTTATGGATATCTGGGTAGGCTCCTTGTGTGAATTCTGGAAGTTGATGTTTGCTATGGTATGGCAAATTTTCTCTATAGGCCCTAAGTGATTTTTTGTAGAGTTTTATATTACTTCACAATATGCCCAGTATTGTTGAAAGGTTATTTTGCTGTTACTGAGATGACATCAGAATCAGAGTAATTGTTTGTATGTTGATGTCTATGAGGAAATGTCCTCTGCTCCAGTTGTTGGAAGAAGGATTTCTTTGAGTGCAGAATATATGTTCAAAAATAAAAAATGAGTAGCACAGTGCAGTTTATAATACCAAAATAAAATCAGCTGTAGTTTCTCGCTCTTTCATTTTCTACCTTGGTGTGTCATAACCTTGCATTTCCTTTGTTGGGCATTTAATTGCATGCTGGTTCAGTGTGCATATCGGGGTCAGCATGTTTTACATTAGGTTCCCAGCTACATAAGCTACTGCAATTTTTGCTACATAAAAATATCATTGCAAAGTTTAAAAAAAAAAATATATATAGCCTGGGAGTATATTGTTTTCTTTATTCTTGGGGCAAGCACCTGACCGATATTATGAGTAGGGAGACCCCTCCATTTTGGCTGCCAGGAAGTTGGGGGGAGAGCGGAAGGAGGGACATTAGCTCATCTCTCAGCTCAGGCAGCAGATTGTCTTGAGCTGCCCCTGCATGTAAGTGGGCATTTATATGCGTAAATGACTTCTTATAAAAGCCCTGGCTAGATTGAAAGTACAGGCATAGTTTGCATTGCATATGCCTTTCACTGTAGGCATGCACATGGGTGGAGTTTGAGTGGAGCGTCAGTATTGTGAGCTATTAGGCAAATACATTAAAAAATTCTTTAATTTACATACTGCAAAAAGTCAGCATGGTCCTTTACAGCAGCACTAGGGCTGGTGTAAGTAATCGCCCTGTGCGTGAAAGGAAGTGGTGCGCTGTCAAGTCCATGCTGACTCCTGGTGAACCAACCCTGGGTTTTCTGGGCACGGTGCAACTGGAAGTAGATTGCTAGGCCTTTCCTCCATGCAGTAAGTCTACAGCAACTGGTATTCAAAGATGAAACATAGAAACATGAAAGCAGATAAAGACCACACACGGCCTATCCAGTCTAACCCTTCCATAACAACAACAACTACTACAGTCCCCTTTGTTTCCTTTAGAGATCTGCTGGGTTTGTCCCATGCTTTCCTGAATTCATATAGTCCTCGTCGCTACTACCTCCACTGGGAGTCCTATTCCATGCATCTACCACTCGTCCAAGTACCAGCTAGACCCAACCCTACCTAGCTTCTGGAGATCAGCCTGAGATGAGGCTCATTCAGGGCGGCGAAGCCATACACTTGACTTTATAAAATAGGTGTAAAAACGCACATGAAAGTACCCTGAGCAACAGTTTATAAACTTACCCTCCATGTGTGTGGCAGCTGCATATCATGGAATGAGGTGGAAAATAGGCAGGACAAGACATGGACTGCGCTTTGCAGTGACTACATGGTAACTCTTACCATAGCAGACGGTGTAGATCACTGAACACCATCACAGGACATGAGGGCATCCATGCCATCATCGCTCTTCCTTTGCGGCAACTGCATGGGGAGATGCTGGGAACACCCCCAACAGTAGCCACACAGGCTTTACGGTTACTGCAGGGAGAAACCCGAGCACCTATCGCGATCACTGTTAAAACCTTTTACTGCAGTTCTTAATCCAATAGAAAGCCAACACCTTATGTGACTATTTTTGTTTTAGCCATTATTTCTGATCTAATATGGCAAAGACACTATTTTATCCTCTGGAAGTTGAAATAATGCTGCTGGGAAAATAGTTCGTTCCCGAGAGGAGGCTGCATGAAAAGTACCTACGGGCTCCTGCTTCACTGAAGCATTTGTATGAGCAGGCGGAATTTTATTTCACTGAAAATGAGGACTCTAGGGACAACAGAAATATTCTGCAGGACGCCTTCAAAGCATTCCTGCAAGGCAGGCGACCTCTTTAGCATTAGTTATAGAGCAATCTAAACTGCAATGCTTGGATCACAGGGAAGGAGGACTCCCGGAAAAGAGTTACACTGAAAGGTTAATCTCCTAGGATGTAAAAAAGTTAAAACAGAGAACGTGGAAGAGGCAGCAAAACTGATAAAGGCCCTTCAATTGTCTTACTTTAGAAACCAACCTTGGCAAATTGTTGATGTAGCTAATAAAAGGACAAAAGTGCTTGCTACTCTATTCTTGAAATTAGGGTGTTTCAAGGTGAAATCTTGGATACCATAAAAGAGGTCAAAATTTGAAGTTATTTTACCTCTTGAAATTAAAAAAAATATATTTGTGGAAGGTCACAAAGTCATCTCAATGTATCTAAATCGCACCACACATATCTGCATATTATCACTAACATTTGCAATGTCTTCTCAAGCATCTCCTACATCAGACGTGGTAAATGTTTGTTTTATTTTTGAATTTTTGTGCATTGGATAGTTACGGCAGTAATTATAACTTGATATTGCTGAATTGTAAACAAGAGCTAAACGAGGCCTTAATGAACTTGCTACATCTTACTACATCAATCACATCGCTCCATATCTACTCTCATGAATGCTGCCCATACTTTTTTAAATTGTCCCTCAGACAATTACTTTTTCATAGTGTATATCTCCTCAAACTATATCACTCATTAAAAGGCAGTGGACTGCTTTCCAGGCTCTGCAGAGGCCTGAACTGAAATTTAAGCAAAGGCTACCGCCTGGGAGTACCAAATAACCCAGGCCACAGAGGAGCCCATTCCCACTTACATTAGGGCCATGTGCATGTTCTGCTTTCAAAAAGTGTCAATTTGGCAATAAGGCCTCCTTCTTTCTGACTCTCCAGTCTTTGGGTCTCAGATCGCCCCCCCACCCCCCCACCCTTCCATCTCCCTGCTTTTCTGGGATTTGCTGCTTGGTCTTGCCTAAGAGGACCCAGAAATCCTAAATCTGTCCCTTAATGGGGAAACTCTGGTCCCATGTAATATTGAGATTGTTCACGTTAAGTAGAAGATCCCCCTACATCCCACAGAAGCTTTACTCCAGTCATCTGTTTTCTTCTATATTGGATGAATTCCCACTAGACTTTTCATCTTCAGGAAGAGGCACTATACGGAAACCAGTGTTGCCCAGTTCCCACCTTCTCTCCAGCATCTTTTTGGCACTATGGGAAAACTATGTGCTAGTCTGTCTGGAGTCAAGTAGCACCTATACAGTATTCTACAGCTGTTCCTTACAATAGATGGTTTAGGAGATGTATGCAAAGATTTCTATAGGTTCTTTACCATGATTAAGGGGGTCAAGTCTAGAAGGGTTATGTGGCATGTGCATGCGTAGTTTTTAAACGTTTGCTCACGAGCCCCGACACCTGCCCCCTGCATTGCACATAAATGTCAGCTAACTGCTCACTTAGACTTTGGAGACGTGATTAAGGCAGCAGGTGCGGTTACCTCTCTGGTTTTTAAAGCCACCCCCAAAAAGCTGAAAATTAGAGTTTTGGATTTCAGCTCGTTAATTGGATCCCCATGGATGTCTTGTTTTGTAAGAGCCGGCACTTAGAATTAAAGGTATTTTACAAAAGGCCATGTGTCTCAAGTGAGCCTTTTGTAAAATACTCTGCCAAGTTTGAACATCCTTTTGCTTATCTAGATGACCTATATCATAGTCAGGCTTTACATCAAAAAAATCTTGTCTGGATGTTCAGCCTTTGCTTATCAAAGATTAACTGGAGGAGGGCAAATCAGCTTTGGATAGACCTCTCTTGCAGCCTCATGTAATAAAACTGCATCAAAAATTCTGGGTTTGATTTCTAAACACATTTTTGTTTACTTCAGATTTTGAAGGCACTTTTGTTTACTTCCCTGCTAATTTGTTTTACTTTACTTCCAATGTATAAGCTAATTATATGCCAAAAGCAGCAAAGTAAAACTGCATTAAACGGAAGAGAAAAATAGCAGCAAACTCAAAATAATGTCTTAAAATAAATGCAAAGTAACTTCAAAGTAAACTTTATTTCCATTTGAACTTCAGCATGGAAAAGGAAGTCAAGTTAAAAACCTCCATTATAACTTTGGATACTTTATAGTCTGGAATCTCTCCCCTCCCCCTTGAGACAGGAAGCCAATGCTCTGGGATCCCCTAAGACAGCTATCTCCCCCCAGGGCCAGCCCAAGGGTTTCTGCTCCCCCTAGACAAAAACCCCAGCCTCATCACCCCCCCCCCCAGATACCACCGATTCCGCCTTGGAGGGGGAGGCGGGCAGTGGCAGTATTTCCAGACGTGGCGGTCTTTTGACACTGCTTTTGGAAATACTGCCGATGCCTGCCTCCCCCTCCAAAATGGAATCGGCAGCTGAGGGGGTGGCGCAACTGCCCATGTATGCCACTGCTGCTGCCCACCCGGGCCAGCCGCCTAGTGGACAGCCCGGCCATGCCTCCCCCCCCCCTTTTCCAAGGTATCATAAGACAGGAACCCTAACACATGGAGGGCCTTGGATCTGAGCGCCTCCAAGTCACCTTTCTCCTCCTGAAGGACCAGCAATACTTACCTGCTTTAGGGAAGTATCCTTCTAGATTAGTGGTTCTCCACCCAGTCCTCTGGTGCCCCTAGTCCAGTCGGGTTTTCAGGGTATCCACAATGTATATGCATGTGATATATCTTGATACAATTGAAAGCAGTGCTGCATATCTCTCTCATGCATATTCATTGTGGATACCCTGAAAACCTGACTGGCCTGGGTGTACCTGAGGACTGGGTTGAGAAACACTGTTCTAGATGCTGCCTTTCCCACTAGAAAGGCAGGTGATTTCTAGTTTATTGTACCTGATATACTGCTTTTTCTGGTTAAACAAAGCAGTTTACAATGGATAAGATTATGGTTAACTTTTATTTGATATACCACAAGATGTATTACAAACTATGCGGTTTACATAATAAAGCACATAAAAGAAAGGAATTCCATGTTTAATTAAAGAAAAGAGGGAGGGATAAGAACTACACAAAACATGCATGGAATAAAAACATTCAGGTCAAAGATGCTATAGAAAGGAACTCCGTTGTAAATGATAGTAGAGAGAGAGGCAAGATGAAGACAGACGGAGGACACTTCACAGAAAGGACGATAGATATAGCAGCGGCAGGGGAACAATGTGTACACAACTGGAGAGGGGGGGGGGGGGTAGACCAGGTGGAACATTCTGTACTTTAGGACTCTGGGAAGATCAAAAGCCTGTTTGAAGAGGTACTGTAGGTCTTTAGTTCAGATTTGAAAATGGTATAGGAAGCTTGAAGACAAAGGTTGGTGGATAATCCGTGATTGAGAGCTTCTCTGATCAAAGGGCCTCCCTGTATTGACGGGGCCCTGGCTGGTAATGTCAGGGGGCAGCAATACCTTGGTTCAGTGTGCCTGGGCCAGGGGTGAAAGGACCTGGGGTCTCTGTAGGCTCCCCAACTGGTGGATTCCATCTCTAGGTCTCTAGCCTTGGCATCCCATCTCTTTACGCCCTGATATGACAGCTTGAACCCTAGCGGTAATCCTGAAAGACTACTGCTGGCGGTCACTACTCCATTTTGAAATCCAGAGCTGCTGCCTTGTACCTGTTGAAGTACAATGGATTGCCAAAGTAGGCTGGGGGGGAGGGGGGGTGGTGGATTAGGATTAGGAGGAGGTGGCCAATGGAAGGGATACAAGGTCTTCACGAAGAGTGGAGGGGAGGGGGCAAAAGTTTGAAGGTGACTTTGGGGGAATGGGAGACTGACTGTGGTCTGGGAGGGTCTTTGGCAGGGTAAGAGGCCTTGATTGGTGGGAAAGGGAGAGGGGATCTACACAGATGTTCGTAGTAAGCACCTTGCCCCTTTAAGATGGCACCGGGAAGCATTGGGCTGCATGGGAGCTGCTCAGTGCTCCCAGAGAGGGAAAATAATGCCAGCTTTCAGCTGCTGTTACTTTACTAGGACTAATACAGTTTGCAATGTTCAATGCAAGATGCATCATTTACACCGGGGGGAATTCCACACAAACAAATTTAAAATTATGCACAAAAATGTTGAAAATTATGTGCATGATATTTTAAAATTATACAAATTCCTGCATGCTTTATTAGTAAAGTTTTGTACAGTATTCCCCCATCATCAAGCTTAACTCCTAGACCTGAAATTCCCCCTGCCTTTTTTCCTCCTTATAGATCTCTTGCTTCAATCATGTTTCTGTCCCCAACCCATCCTTGTCCCGTTTTCTCTCCTTTAGCCCCCAAGTCACACCCCCCAACTCACCAACAGCCCTTCTCCTGCCCCCAGCCACCCCCTAAACACCAGCAGCCCATCTCCTGCCCCCAGCCCTCCCCCTACTCACCAGCAGCCCATCTCCTACCCCCAGCCTTCTCAAAAACACCAGCAGCCCATCTCCAGTCCATCAAGCCACCGACTCACCAGCAACACATCTCCTGCTCCAGGCAGCATCCCCCCCAAAACACCAGCAGCCCGTCTCTGGCCCCAGGTACCCCCCCCCCCAACTTTCACAGCAGCATAGCTGTGGGAGCATCTTGGTTTTCTCCCGCATCTGTACTAAGCTTCCGACACCAGCACCATGCTTTGCAAAAGGTCAACAGAAGCGCATCCTGTCAAAAACAGGAGCATCTTCTGTTGACATTTTGAAAGAGCATGCCGGCATTGGACGCTCGTACAGCTGCAGGAGCAAACCAAAATGATCCTACGGCTATGTTGCTGCTAACAGTGAGTGCCCGCAGAATTTTTGTGCAGGTGGGGAATTCTGCATAAATTCTGCATGGCGCAGAATTCCCCCAGAAGTAATTATTTGATTTGCATAATGAAGCGCTTTGCTAACTCATGTTGCGATAAACTAACATGAGTTAAAGTAAAATAATGCATGATTTTGCTGTTCGCCATGCGTTGAGGCAAAAATCAAGCATTATTTCTTTAAAGCACCTTAGTAACTACCCCGCATTTACAGGTAAATGGCAATTTGAGAAAGTCACTATTTCTGTGTGTCGATGTCTCAGCAGGCAGACATTTCAAGAAAGCGTGGTTTGGACATGTCAGAATCTCACACGTCTAGTTTTACATTGGGAATACATACGTATCTTTGCAAATCTCCATGCTGACTTTCATACCTACTCCGAGGCACACGCATGTGCCTGCTCCCTGACCGTTTGGACCTGGAGTCTCCGCCAGCGATTCAGGGGGCAACCCTACAAACCTCTGTGGTGTCTAAACACCTTCTTGAAAATTCATTAGAAAGAGTCATTTCATTTGGCTCCTGAACTGGCTCCTCTTGTACAAGCAACCGTTTGAAACTCGGCGTGTACACATGTCAGCACAGGCAAACCAACAAGTCACGTTCAATGCAAAATGGGCACGGTGTAAAGCTGCTCTTTTTCTGCGTGGGCAGAGTTGGTTGCTCCGGCTATCTGGGCCAGCAAATATCACTTAGGCTCCTGCACATTCGTGTACATATTTCAAAAAAAGGCTCCTCGTTCGGCCAAGACTTTTGCATAATACTTGGGGGGATGTGAGCACTGACCTGAAAGCCCCATTTCCCATGTGAAGCACCTATGGAAAACGGTGCTTTACATTTTGAAAGGCATGCTATCTAACTAAATACACGCAGACAACCGCACATCCCTAGGACCTAAAGTCCACACGAATACTTTCCAAAGGTCATGGAAACTTGGAGGGCAGGATATGTCCAATTTTAGATTGCACTTCGGGGTTTCACAACACAGGTTGCTAATTGCTTTCAAGAACTATCAAGGAGCTTATTAAATGTAGTGTGAAAGAAATTACTTGGGCTTCCAGGGAGAAGGGGGGAGGGGAGTAATTTATCATAATAACAGCTTTGTAAGCCATTTTGATTTTCCCAAGAAAGAAGGCATGTAAAAAAAAAAATGGAACAAATAATAGGAGATGTTCTGATTTAATTTCCCTTAAAAAAAACTTAAATATGTGGGAAGAGAAAGAGACACATACGGCTGGACAGTTCTAGGATGAAAAATCTCTTAAATCTTCCCAACAGCTTAAGCAGGAATTTGACAGTCTTTGAATTGTTTATAAGTACAGCGTGTCCAGTAACAACTGTGGGTTTGGTGGGAAAGGGCCTATTGTTACCGCCTCTGGGAAATAGTGCCATAGGTTGTAAATTACCTCAGTATTTTAGAGAGCTTTAACAGGTTTGTGAGGAAAGCTCTGCATGGGTCATGTTGTAAATGGGGAATGGACAGGGAGGCAGCTTTCTGAGAGCTGCAATAAACTGTCTTGTGCATGTGTCGACAGGCAGCACACATTAAGTGTTAGTAAATAATACCCTGTCTGTGTCTTTCCTGCATGGAGCCCCCCACCCCCAAATGTTTGGCCCTAAGCACATACCAAGTTTCGCTATGCTTTACACTGCTGGGTGTGTCTGGATAGATGCCCAAAGCTGGACAAAAGAGGGAAAAGAAAACTGCTTGACTGCTGCATTATTCAGGAGTCTAAAAGGAGCAATTTAAGCATTTGCAATAACAGGTACCCGAAAGGGTCTTCGGGGAGGCAGGAGGCTAGTATTATCTAAAGGGGACCTCAAGCCCTAAGGACGAAAAGGAGGTGTTCAACCTTCACACCCATCTACTGTGAACTTGCAGCTAACACCGTTTACCATTGCACGGTTTATTTTGGAGACGCTTATCCCAGTAAAGACTTCTTTGGGAACACCAGAGTTGTGTCTGAAGTGTCTCCTTGTACCCAATAGTCACAGACCTTTGGCCCTGGAGAAGCCTGCTCTCCATCAGAGGATCGTCACAATATATCTAAGTCCATTTAAAATACCTGCAGCAAGAATAGATCGGTAGTGAAAGGTCACAGCATTACACATCATTAACTTTACTTCCTGATTGAAAGTGAAGCGGAGGCGCTTTGAAATAGTGAAGCAATCTAGAAACAAATGATGATCTCAGTGCTGTTCTATGCACTATACTGCTCTATCCTGCAGTGTTACAAACGCAAGCCCTCTTTCTTTGTCTTGTATCTGCAGGCAAGCCAAGGAGTATACCGCTCTCTCTGCTGTCGCTGAGGACAGCTTCAGACGCTCAAGGTGGAAAGTCCATGTCAGGGATCAGGACTGGACCGGCAAAGCTGTTTTCTGGCTCTAGTGCTTAGTAGTTACACCTACTTATCATGGCAGAGCTTAGTGCTATAGCTGCAGCTTCCACAGCCAGTCTGTGGGTCTGTTGATGCCTGGAACTGGGCAGCTCTGCCCCCTGGTGTGGACACGGAACCACTACAGCAGACTTCATTCAGCACCTTACTCTCTTTTTTTTTTCTTTCTATTTTTTATTAAGCTTTTTAGTGAAATTTACACCAAATCAGAAAGGTAAATCAGATACAAAACAAAATACCTAAAGTACAAGGAAACATGATACAATGATATAGTCCACATCAAGCGATGCAGGCAAAAAAACTGAATATAAGAAACAAAGCATTAGAAAACCAGGCTTTAAGCCTGCACTAATTGGAGGAACCTTCCATCAACCAGATTTAATTCCAATTACCACACCAGAGCGATCATTAACAAATTTCTCCAACTGAGTCACATCCATAAAAACATAAGAGGCTCCATCAAAACCAATCACACATTTACATGGGAAACGCAAAAAGAAAGTGGCACCCGAGGCCACAACCTTAGGTTTAAGAGCCAGAAATTGCCTTCCCCGAAGCTGAGTCTCGCGGGAGACATCAGGAAAAATATTGATAGCCTGACCACAAAACAGGACAGACTTCTTTTTAAAAAAGGCTCAAAGAATACGCAGCTTAACTTCGGTGGAGACAAAAGTAACCAATAAAGCGGAGCGAGAAGTATATTATCTGTAGAGTCTTCCAGAAAAGCGGTAAGAGTTAATATAGCAGGAACAATTTCATCCATCTCCCCCTCGATGCGATTAACATTTTATTACTAGCAAGAATCAGGACTCAGGAACTTGTTAAAGAATCATGAATCATGGATCAGGAACTGGTTAAAAGATAGAAAGCAGAGGGTAGGGCTAAATGGCCAATTTTCCCAATGGAGAAAGGTGAATAGTGGTGTACCCCAGGGATCTGTGCTGGGTCCGCTGCTTTTGACATATTCATAAATGACCTGGAAAGTGGAATAACGAGTGAGGTTATCAAATTTGCAGATGACACAAAACTATTTAAAGTTGTTAAAACCCAAGAGGATTGTGAAAAATTGCAAGAGGATCTTGATAAATTGGAAGACTGGGCATCAAAATGGCAGATGGAATTTAATGTGGACAAGTGCAAGGTTATGCACCTAGGGAAGAACAACCCAAACTATGGTTACACGATGCAAGGTTCCACATTAGGAACCACCACCCAGGAAAAAGATTTAGGCGTCATTGTGGATACCATGTTAAAACCCTCGGCCCAGTGTGCAGCGGTGGCCAAGAGAGCAAATAGAATGCTAGGTATGATAAGGAAAGGAATGGAAAATAAAACAAAAGATATTATAATGCCTCTATATCGTTCCATGGTGAGACCGCACCTTGAATATTGTGTGCAATTCTGGTCACCGTATCTTAAAAAGGATATAGCGATTTTAGAAAAGGTACAGAGAAGAGCCACCAAAATGGTAAAGGGGATGGAAGGATACTCCTATGAAGAAAGGCTAAAAAGGTTAGGGCTCTTTAACCTGGAAAAGAGACGGCTGAGGGGAGATATGATAGAAGTCTATAAATAAAAGAATGGAGTGGAACGGGTAAACATAGATCGATTGTTTACCTTATCAGAATATAGAAAGACTAGGGGACATGCAATGAAGCTACAGTGTAAACTATTTAAGACTAAAAAAAGAAAATATTTTTCACTCAACGTGTAATCAAACTCTGGAATTTGTTACCGGAGGATGTAGTAAAGGCTGTTAGTGTAGCTGGGTTTAAAAAAGGTTTGGACAAGTTCCTGGAGGAAAGGTCCATAAACCATTATTAAGAAGTGACCGAAGATATCAATGCTTGACCCAGTACAAGCATTGTGGAACTTGTGTCTCTTGGGGAAACTGCTAGGTACATATGACCTAGATTGGCCACTGTTGGAAACAGAATACTGGGCTTGATGGACCTTGGTCTGACCCAGTATGGCATATCTTATGTTCTTATGTTCTTATAAGAATATAATAAGCCTGCATAACAACAACTGGTTCCTGAATATTAAGAACTTCCTTAAAATACTTTTCTAAAAGTATTCTAGGTGTCAATAGCGAAGTATGTGGAAAATTGAGAAACCGGAGATTGCATGAGCGACAAGAGTTCTCAAAAGCCTCCACCCGAGAGTATAAGACTAAGGGGCTTGTTTACAAAGCCGCGGTAGTGGTTCGCGATCGCGATCGCAGCCGCGGCCCCATTGAAATCAATGGGGCCGCGGCTCCGATTACGATCGCAAACCGTTACCGCGGTTTTGTAAACAAGCCCCTAAGGAATTTTTAACCTCAACAGCATGTGAAGGAACCTGAGAGCTCATATGCATAACAGTTTTATCAACAGAGCTAACCTTTTCATCAAGTTGCTGCAAGGTTACAACAGCATCTTGAGAAAAGGTACAAAGCACATTCAAAGTCGAAGATACTTTTTTTATCAATAGTAATAAAGCGGACCAAATGTCAAGTTAGAAGGTAATTCTTATATTTTCTTTTTTCCATCTCAATTGATTTCCTTTTTAAATGCCCGAGGGGTTCTTACTGGTGGGTCTGTTGCCTGTTCTACTCCGTCTTGACTGAAGTTGGCTGATATGTCTCGGTATATTACCTATTAAGGTTCATTGCTGTAGTATTTTCCTAATTTCTTGGATCCCACAAGTTGTGGGCTAGAGCGGGAATCTCAGGTTAATGTGTTTCTTCTGAAAATTTTTCCTATATGTTTGTGTATTCTCTGATTTCCTGTGCAAGTGATTGTATCCTTGTAATTATTTGTATATTCTATAAATATAAAATTTTAAAAAAGAAGCATCTTAACACCTTTTAACCAGGCGTTCCCTTATAAAAATTACCCTCTTCCGAGGCATCTGAGAAAAGAGCACAAAGATCAGTGGCCCTGAGGCCTCATTCCTGTCCTCTGCCTTTTGTGACCCCAGGACGTCTCTGGTTTCCTCACCTGTCTGCCTCTTTCTCCTCTCTTCTTACTATCAATGCCTCCTTTTACTCTTCCTCCTCTTCTCCATCTCTCTAGCCCAGCGGTTCTCAACCTGTGGGTCGCGGTTCTCAACCTGTGGGTTGCTTACCACTTCCTTTGGAGACGGGACAATGCTGCACGGAGCCCGTCGAGAGACGGGAAGGCTCCGCAACGGTTTTACAGGTATAGCCGCGGTTCCCTAAGAGACAGGGAGCTGCGGCTGTAGAACAGCAGGGTAGTAGCAGGCAGACAGGGAGAGGGAGGAGGGGGCAGCAACCCTGCAACGGGGCTGACAGGGCGGTATGGATGGTTGGTGGGCGGGAGGGGTCTGACCTGGACAGGGGGGCTGACATGGAGAGAGGGGGCTGACATGGAGGGATGGATGGATGGAGGGAGGGAGGGGTCTGACATGGAGAGAGGGGGGCTGACATGGATGGAGGGAAGGAGGGAGGGAGGGCTGACATGGAGAGAGGGAGGGAGGGAGGGGTGGCTGCATTGATGGATGGATGGATGGATGGATGGATGGAGGGAGGGAGGGAGGGGGCTGACATGGACAGAGGAGGGGCTGGCATGGAGGGAGGGGGGCTGACATGGATGGATGGATGGATGGATGGAGAGAGGGAGGGAGGGGGCTGACATGGACAAAGGAGGGGCTGACATGGAGGGAGGGAGGGAGGGAGGGGGCTGACATGGACAAAGGGAAGAGACAGGGGGACATACTTTACAGACAGGCAATAAATGCTGGACAGAGGGGAGAGACAGTGCGGGTTAGGATTATAATGGGCAGATGGGGGGGGCTAGGACTGGTAATGGGTTGATTAGGGAAGGCTAGGACTGGGAATGGACTGATCAAGGGGGGGTAGGACTGGTAATGGACTGATGGGGGGCTAGCATTGGAAATGAGCTGAATGGGGAGGTTAGGACTGGAAATGAGCTGATGGGGGGGTAGGACTGGTAATGAGCTGATTAGGGGAGGCTAGCACTGGTAATGGGGTTGAGGGGGGACTAGCACTGGAAGCGAGCTGGGTGGGGGGCTTCGACTGGGAATGGGCTGAGTGTGGGGGGGGGGGGATAGAGCTGCTGGCCCTGGAGGAAAACTGGGGGCTAAGGCTACAAATAGGCTGATATGAGGGGATGGGAGAATGGAACTGGAAGGGAGTGGATCTGGAGGGGCTGCCATGGTATTTGTACTAGAAGGGACTGGTCAGTGGGGAAGGAGGGGGACTGGAAGGGAATGGACACCAGTGGCAGTCATGGGAATACAATGTGACATTGGAAGGTACTGAGAGTGAGGACTGGAAAGGGGCTGATACTGGGGAGGGTTACTGGCAATGTTCCCTCTAATTTTCTGTAGGCTGTGTGCGCATAAAATATCAGCTGTGTGCAGCTTTTGAAAGAAGTTACATTTTTGTGCGCCACATAACGACACTCGGAGTTATATACTTTAAAATTTGACTACACGTCAGAATACAGTATGTACACCATGTTGATTTTAATCAAATTAAATGAAAATAGATGATTACTAAATGAAGCGGGAAATTTCTAGTAATTACAATCATAACTTTTAAATTTTAAGACGTCTGTGTTGTTTTCTCTCAGAATCAGAGCCGTAATTTTTGTGCGCTCTGTTGTAAAGTATGTGCGCTCTCTCGGCGAGGTGTGTGCGCGCGCACACGCGCACAGCTTAGAGGGAACAGTGGTTACTGGGACTGGAAATAGGCTGATGGAAAGAAGTGAAGAAAACGAAAGAAAAGATAAGAAATGGCAGATGGACGATAGACCACAGAAAAAGAGCTAAGAGAAGACAGGAAAGCAGAAGCCTCAGATTGGGACCAGCATGATCAGAGAATAAATTGGTCAGACAACAAAGGTAGAAAGAATAATTTTACTTGTTATTGTGATTAATTATTGTGGTTTAAATAAGTACATTTTATAAATAAAAACATATTGCAAAGGCCTATAATATATTAATAATTCAACAAATGATTACAGCGACAATGCGTTAACAGTAGAGAGACGCATTTGATTTTATCATTGGGGGTCACCACAAGTTGACCAATGGTAAAAGGGGTCACGGTACAAAAAAGGTTGAGAACCACTGCTCTAGCTCCTCTACCTTTTCCCCCTTTTCTGGCCTCTTCTTCCCTCTCCTCCTCCTCCTCGATTCTACCCCGACTGCTCCAGCAGCTCTCTCCCCTGCATCTTAAAAACCACAATTCCTCCTTTTAGCTGAGCTTTTGCAAAAACATGCATGCAGAAAGCTAACAACTGTGACAAAGGTATTAGGTAATGCAACCTAGTCTGCAACACATTTCTCTGACGGTACCTGTTTGCAAATAGCTCGCAAGCATCCTGTGTGCACACTACGTGCATTCGCTTCCTGCTCATTCGGATCCAAACTTTGTTGGTTTTTGCCACGAATACAAAGGGGTGCATAGTGCCAGTTGGGACGCTGTTCAGAGCACTTCCATGGTTAATAGGTACTCGCGAACAAAGTGGATCACGCTGTCTACAGCTTGTTTCAGCGAGCGCACGGTTGATGCGCGCTGTGTGTCCCCATTAGCTAGAGTTCTGTTGTAGGTTGCATTACACGTTTTGTGTATCTTTATCTTTATCTTTATTCATATTTGATAAACCGCTATTGTAGGAACATTAAGCGGTGTACAATAAAAAGGATGGATTTAGCATTGCAAACTAAGAAAAGGAACGCCAATAATAAATAGGAAAGAGGGAGGCAGGACAGAGCAGTAACATCACGTCCAGTGTCTACGCCCCTTACATTTTAGGCATCGTGAGCACGTGCTAAATAGCACAAAGGGGAAAGCTACCCAGGCTTTTTCCCAGGTCTGCTGGCGCTAGTTTCCATCTGATGTTTCTTCATTGGCATCCATGTGCATTTTAATCTTAGTGTGCACATGCTAACATCTTCTGCTACCAGTTTAGCCTCCACACTAAGTCCTGAGCGTTGTCGCGCACCCCCCTGGTGGCCAGTGGTCGCAAGGGTAGGTGAGACACAAAATTAATTTATTATGAGAGGAGGGTCTTTTAAGAGCCAGGTGTAACCTGGTCTTAGCAGTTCAGCTCCTGTCTAAGAAAAATATAAATTCAGAGTAGAGGGATAACAAGGCATTTATTTCCCTTTACGCAAAGATTCAGCTGGGTTACAACATAAAGAAAAAGTCCTTTACTTCAGGTATGAAATTAACTCAGGATAAAGGAAAAACTAGTTAGGCTTCACAGTTGTGCCAATGCTTAGTTAAGCTTTCCAGAGTAAAACAAATGTTTCAGCACTCTTCTTCCATTTAGCAAATGAATAACATTCTGAAGATAACATATATCATTCACAGGTTTAACAGTGACTCTGCACTGCTTGAAATACACAAAGAACAGTCCATCTCTTCCTGAGACAAAAGACTTGGCTCTACAAGTTCCACTTGCATTGGCTCTGAGTCAGAATTATCTCTGTCTGCATCAATGGTTTCACTGGCTACAATTTCTGGCCAGTCCCTAGTCCTGTTCTCTGGATGTTTAAAGAGTTTCCTCTAGTGTTTGCCAATGAGCATGGCCTACCTTCGGGCGTTGGCTACCTGGCTTATGAGAGGTAGCTTTGCTTCCCTTTCTCACAGGTTTAGCACTACTTTTAAAAGGCTTTTTATAAGGTAAGGATTTCTTCATAGAAACAAAGTCAGCATACCTTGGCTTCCAGCAGCATATATAAATGGGATTTCATCCTTCCAGCAGTTTCTTCAGGAACACAATCCCTGTGCCAATCTCTCTGAAAGCTTTTGTTACCTTTCGGTTTGGTCACAGGTTCCTCGGGTAAAAGCAAGCCTCTTTCCAAGCCCAGCTTCTGGCTTCTTTCTTTCACTCTGCTTTGCCTCTAAAGGTGATTGTTCCTTTGCCCAGCACTAGTTTTCCCAAGTGCTTCTTTCTGCTTGGCCTTTGCTTGTGGTGCTTCTCTCTCTTAAACCTTCAGCTTTACTTCCAGCTCCACACCTGCAAACACTGCTCTGCCTTCTCCAGTCTCCAGTCTTCCGTTTATAAAGCTCTCCTGTGTTTGAGCTTTCTGGGCTGACTGTCAGGTGCTCTCGATTAGCTGTGTCCACTCAGGCTCTGTGAGTGCACGCCTGCTCCCTCTAGCTGTTCTGTGTGGATATTGCATCTTGTGCACATCTTTTTCCTCATGAAAAACAGCTTCTTCTCCTGCATTTTTGCTTCCATCAGCCTCTGCTGCATGACAGCGTGCACTCTAAGCTTTAGTGCAAATGCCCCTTGTCATTCTGTGCTTAGATGCCCAGATACTGCTTCTTGGATAACCAACAGATTAAACTCAGTGCATATGATAAACTGGTGAAGAATTCTGCTAACCAGCTGTGGTACTGTCATGTCTGTATGATGACAGATGATTGATTGATTTGTTAACTTAATAGACTGCTTACCACATAGTATTAAGGCGGGTTACACCATAATACATCAAAAACACAATAATAAAAACACAATAATAATACATATACATTGTCGTAATAAGACATAGGAAAACAAATAAGCAGGTTACCCGGAGGGGGGGGGGGGATGTGTGTTAATATTCAAAAGGGTGTAGCTGGTTAGCAGGACCTTCTAAACTGGCTCTACCCAATATTCAACAGCACTAGGTGATGAGCGCCAATGAATATCCCACAGACTGCTGTAGAAACATGAATCAGTCTCCTCAGCAATCCATGAGCATTCATCTCTAACTTCCAACACGTGCAGTCTTCCTTCCCCCTTCTCCCTCCCACCTCCTACCTTCCATTACTCCCACCTTCCCTTTTTTTTCTTTTTTAAATCTACTGCTCCTTTGCTGCCTCACTTCCCCCCACCCCATCTAACCTTTTTTGTTTTTTTTGCAGGTCCTGATCCAGCTGTCCTCTTCTGTCCACAGAGGATGGGATCCTTGCAACCAGCCTGCGGTCTTCTCACGGCCTTCCCCTCTTGGTTCCTCTCACAAGAATCCAATCACCTGCGGGCAGACAGAAGGGGTCTTTGCCGCGATCGTAGCTGCCCTTTGCCTGTGATCGCATTTTTTTGTAAAAGTGACGGGGGGGGGGGGGGGCTAAGAAAATCTGAGCCGCCAGGTGCACAATGCGGGTGGCCATGGGATTTTGTCAAGCCTGGAGTAAACAACCAATTCATGTTTACTCCTACTTCCGCTCATTATTTTATAGACATTTAGTACCATAGCTGTCTCATCTCCAAGCTGAAGAGCCCTAACCTTTTAAGCCTCTCTTCATAAGGATATCCCTTCCAACCCCTTTATCAGTTTGGTCACAGCTACGGGAAGCCAATGCAAATCTTTCAGGATTGATGCAATGTCAAATTTTTTTCATCCCAGTGATCAGCCTGGCAGCAGTATTTGGAATAACTTTATAATCTTTGCAGATTATATTTTGACAAATCCCGATATGAGGAAACACAATATAATCCAAGAGGCTGGTGACAGTCCCATGGCCCATCCTGATGAAATTATCACGAGATAAAAAAAAGGATTTAAAGTTTTCGAATCATTTGCGGCTGAACTAGAACTCCAAGCCGAGACATAAAATGCTAAAAGAGCAACACAATGAACTCCTGAACTCAGTACTTCTTCCTAGGCACTTTCTCTGGTGAGAAGAGTCTAACGGGTGGCAGTATGCGTGCTCACGATTACACCTATGTGCACGCTTTCCAATTATAGTCAGTACAAATAAAGACGCAGCAGCAGGTCTCTTAGCCATACAGCTACATATAACTGACTCCTTCATCCTGGCAGTCTCCATTTGCTTCCTGCTTCTGCATATATGAATCACCCAGTCTCAATTTTGTTTTCGGTAAGATGTAACACTGTAGATCTTCAGAGCTCTCAAATGTTTTGGTTGTTTAATTCCCAGAGACTTTCCTTCACGAAACCAAGTAACCTGAGCCCTGCGTTCATTTTCAGGCCTGCAACCTTAGACCCACAGCAATCAAAATTCTTTCATTCCTATTCTACGAGTACTTTCCCTTTGAAGTTTTTCAATATTTCCAAAAGCTGATGGTACATCAAGATATAAATCAGCAATAAAGGGGGGTTTTTTTGTTGCTGATGTTACGGGAAGACACTCTGAGGCGAATATTCAACAGCACAGTGACTGCGTACAATTAAATGGGTATTTTATTCATTTAGCTTTAAGCAGATTTTCAGAGGCACTATCCGTTTAAACGGTGCTGCTGAAAATCTGTGAATAACGTGACACGGATAAGATCTGCCATTAACTTTAATCTTGGTATTTCTGTGGTACCAATGGATTAGTTATGTCTAGTGGATGAATATTGTCACACAGAAAGATAACTTTCCTCTCAACTCCGGAACTCGTGGAAGGATAACTGTAGACTTATCAACTTAACAGACCAAAGTTGTCTGTTCCCAATATTTCCATTGGAAGCGCTTATGTAGTCGGCACCCACTGCCAATTACATAATTGCTTTTATTTCACTGGATCATCACTTTCCCATTTCTCTGGAATGCCAAAAATTCTCACATTGTTTCTCCGACACCTGTTTTCTGTGTCATTTAAAGTTCTTACAGTTCGGCAATGATTTTGACTTCCTTTGGTAACTTCCAACAAGAAAATCTTTTACTCCTGTTCATCTACTCTTTTTTTTAATAACTTTTCAGGTATGGGGAAAACATCTCTATTTCAGTTTATTTAGCTGTTGTTGCTTGACTTTTAGTATGTTCAACTGCTGCAGGGCTTGCCTTGACTGTCCAGCAAGCAGCACTTGCTTTGTTTCAGATTTTCACTTCAACCAATGAAAGAAAAGCTTCACAATTTAGTAAGTTCATTTTGGCACTTCTGCTATAATTTTGCATACAATAATTCAAAATTTTGCACTGTGATTTTTTTTCTTTATTGTATTTTAAATTATCACTCAAAAGCAATATGTTTTGTTATTTCAACACATCATGCAGAATTCTGTATGATTCAAACCTTTTGACAAGGAAGTTTGAATTGTTTTTTTTCTTGCCAAATTCCAGCAGGAGTAATTTGCAAGCTCGGCAGGGGTGGGACCTGCTTTAATGAGGCTCTTCACAAATATAAACAAGTTGAAAAATGCATGATGTAAGCATTAAAAAAACAAAAAGGTATGTTTCAGTTTCACTGATGGAGCGCATGGTTGCTATATGTAAGTGAGTAAATGGAGCACTTAAGACTTATAGCAGGATTAATGAACTTATTGTGTGATAAAATGGTGCATTTACCATTCTTCCTTTTCCGAACTCATACGGGCCTGGGAGGGGAATGAAAAGCCACGATAAAGTGTAGCTCTTTAGGATAGAGGGTCTAGGACTGGGGCTGAATGAGGCATCTTCACGACCGTTGGCTGTGTATTTCAGAGAGTGTTTGGTGCGGGGGGTGGAGTGTCTATAGGTGTGTGTGTCTGTATGGCATGGGAGTAGGGTGTCTGTGTGTGAGTTTAATGTGGGAATGGGGCGTTCGCATTTAGGTCTGTATGTGTGTAGTGCGGGGTGGGGTGTATGGATGTTAGGGTTACTAGATTTTTGAAGACCAAATCTGGGACACCTGGGCAGGGCTGGACTGAGCTGGGCTGGGAGATGTAGGGGTTTCTCCCTCCTTGGGCATCTTTGTCCCATATATTATTTCAAAATGACCAGCCAAGGTAGCATTCAATCATTTCAAAAGAGAGAGCGGCAGCCCTTCTCGAGTTAAGAGTGCACACGTACATATATGTTTAAACTTCAAGTTCTACATATATATGTGCTCTATAGGTCTAGAATTCCTCCTCTTTTTTCAGAAGAGAAGTTAGTCTTCTCAATCCTTATGTAAAATTATCAGAAGGGCATGTAGGAGAAGCAATGGTTTTTCCTTCTGTCCCCACTGAAATCGGGGGCAGGAGGTGGTAAAAGGCCATGGAGTCAGGGACACTACCTCAATATCGGGGATATCTGGCAACCTTACTGAAAGTGTATGTGTAGTGCATGGAGTTGCCAAATTATCCAGTACCAGGGCTGAAATATTTTGCCAGCTCTGGTTTTAAATTTCCATTGCAATACAGAATGGTATTTGTAGTCCCTGATTTTACCCATTGGAATCATTGCCGCAGGTCCCATAATGCATCAGACTGAGACTGTCAGAAATTCAGGACTGGCTTAAAATCTGGAACTTGGTAATGCTGAGTGGTGAGGTGGGATGTCTGTGTGTCTAGTGCAGGGGTGGGATTCTGGATATGTGTGTGTGTGTATGTGTGGTGTTAGGGAGGATGTGAATGTAGTACTGGGGTGTTTATGTGGGTGTGGGGTATGTGTGTGTGTCCTTTGTGCTAGTTGGGGTTTTTGTGTGGTGTGTATGTGTTGTGTGGGATTGGGGTGGGTGGGTGTGTATGTGGTATAGCTGTGGGATGTGCACGTGGTGTGCAGGTGGAGTTTGTGTGTGTGTTGCGAGAGTTTGGTGTGTGGCCTATTGTATTCTGTCTTTGTAGCCATGGCAAAAGCGCAAACAAAGTTATGTAGACAGACAGACAGACAGATATCTTTATCTTTATTTAAAATTTGATAAACCGCTTTTCGTCGAAACATAAAGCGGTGTACAATAAAAGGTTGGCAATGCAAAGACAAAGAAAGGAACGCCAAAGTAAAACAGAAAAGTAAGTATAAAAGCATAAAAGCATAGACAGATAGAGAAACAAAAAACTAAAAAACAGAACAAAAACAAAGGGCCAGTAATTAAAACATAGATTAACAAAATTTTTTAAAAAATCAAACATGATAAAAGGCCCAAAAAAGGGGAAGACAAAACAAACTATGGGTAGACAGAATGCACAACTAAACAAATATATGAACAAGACAGACATAGTGACAAACAACTGACTCAGCGATTCTGTGAAACTCCTAAAAACCAGCAATTTTCCTTGCAGGGTTTACTGGTTTTAGGCTTGTTCCTCTGGGAGAACTCATCTTACACATTCATCCTAGCACCCCTATAGGAACATTTTTATTAATAAAAATTATGACTTTACTGGTTCTAGGGCTGATACCAAACTCCACTCTCTCCAGACAGGATACCCAGTCCTGCTTTTGCCCCTTGCATGCATGGCGACACAGTCCTGTTATGTTAAAGAGAAACCAGGCCTGAATCAGCCGCTGTGGAAGAACATAGAGCCATGTGACAATGCCACGGGCACTTCATCAATGCTAAAAAGGAAGATTAATGCTCTTCACTGTTTGCACAGAGGCCAGTTTTGTTGCTGATGCCCTGCCTCTGTACAGCCAGATAAAATCAGGGCGTGCAGCAGAAGCACCCGATTTTGATCCCATGGCGGCTAGACGTGCCAATGGAATCAGAATCGGGTCTACCAGCCTGGACATGCAGGCCAGACCCCAATTCTGATCGGCCCCATGTTTGGCACCTACCTGGCTAACGGAGCCACAATGCCCTACCTTGGCAAATTACTCCTGCTGGAATAAGTCCCCCATCCACCTTGCTGACCCCGGACATACAGAGCCGACCTCAGAATCGGCTTTGTACGTCCGGGGGTCACATTTCTGTCCACCATTCGCCCTCACACCTTTCACAGCCCTCCCCTTACCCACCCAAAACAGAGCTCCCCACACAAATCGGCAATATGTGCGGGGAGCTTTGTGGCGGTCAGCACGATCCGGATGTTTAGTAGGTCTGGATGTCTCGATCAGATGTCCAGACCCACCAAACAAGGATTGGGATGACCCCCACAAGTCTCTTTAAATAGCGTCTCTTTGCTTTCTCTCTCCCACATGCAGAGGATAATTTTATATAACGGCATCTCTGTGGAATATCCAAAAAGGTGCCAGTTACCAAGTTACCCAGTCCAGGAGTGAGATTTTTTTGCCAGTTCTGGTTTTAAATTTGCATTGCAAAGCAGTATGGTATTTGTAGTCCCTGATTTTACCCATTCGAATCAGTGCTACATGTCCCATAATGCATCAGGATGAGATAGTCAAGAATCCAGGACTGGCTTACAATCTGACTCCTGGAACTAGGTAACGTGGCAACTGAGGTGCTTATATTATGCCTATTTTATAAAGGCCAAATAAAACAAAACAATGATGGTGACGTTTCTCTGTTGTTCAGATGCATGAAGTGCTGGACTGGAAATTTGTGTGGTGCTCTGGACACCTAAAGTAGGCAGGATTGCCAAAACATTGGTGTTGGGTCTATGGATTCAGCACTTTCAACTTCAGCTAAGTGCTTTAAAATTAAAATTTCTGAATTTTATGGAGAAGATTTTCAGTAGCTACGTAAGCACTTTTTATAGACGTGAAGTTTATAGCACAGGTATTTGGGCTTGATTTGAAAGGGCAGTTATAAAAACTAGCACTATGTGTTTCTGCTGTTTTTGATGACTCTATCATTATATAGACTTCGACTTTCATACTTTGGACACATCATGCGAAGAGAGAGATCATTAGAGAAAGACATTATGCTTGGCAAGATAGAAGGTCAACGCAAAAGAGGAAGGCCAGCAATGAGATGGATCGATACAATAACAGCAGCTACGGGTACCAGTCTGTCAACAATGAGCCACCTGACTGGAGACCGAACACAATTTAGGATAGCTATCCAGAGGGTCGCCATGAGTCGACTCCGACTCGACGGCACTTAACAACAACATATAGTGCATATACTTTTATAGAACAGGCACCCAGAACCAGCATCAGGGGGTCTCTTACTAACGGGTGCTATCTGGCAAGACGTGTTTTGGCGCATGTTGAAGGTGTGCCGGGACATGTGTTGCCAGCTAGTGTGGGACCGTAACAGCATGGGATGAGTCTCACGCTGTGTGATCTGTGTTAGGGTTGAGAGAGGGCAGGTTAGGGGTGGACAGCGGGCCTGGCGAGCTTAGCACAGTTAGCACTGGGGTCACATTGTGTGCTAACCGCATTCACGCGGGTTCACAATGCCACCTCAGTAAGTGGAGTACAGTTCACCTGCAGTAATGGCCCCCATGTGAGGGGGATGTGTTCTATGCTAACTGCTGGGATAATGTTTTCCCCACTCCTGACAGCTAATGGGGTATTGTTGCACCTAATATGCAATAGTTTCAACACTTTTGGTGCATTAGATGCAACACTCTAGTGCCTGTTAGTAAAAGGATCCTCAGTAGTGCACAGATTTATAGCCACTCAAAGATTTGTGTGTGTACTGTGAGGCAAGTTTTCCAAATGGGCTAGTGTTATGCATAACCAAAAAATACTGCTCCTAATTCAACTATCTCATGAAAAGCTCACAACTCAAAACAATTTACTCAAAATACTGCACAGGCAAAATGACCTCAGGATAGCTCATACCCTCTCGTATAGTGAAAATTCACTATAGGGAAAAGCAGACGCTTACATCACTGGCCAATAAGCCTCTCATACAATCACCAAAACTATCACAAATCCCAAACACTAAAAACCACAAGATTACTTATTGGGAAAAGCAATAAAAATTATTCAAACACCACAACATATCAACATATCAAAAACCATTCTTACCCAATCACACTCAATCAAAACCACATACAAAAAAGCGTCTGAATATAATCAACTCCACGGAACAAGGCAAGGTCCCATCGGAAGAACAAGATATTCCCTGTGAAAAAAATCACAAAATGAAACACTGAACTGTTCAAAAATACCACAAGGTTCACAATAACTTATCTTAGCGTTATCTGGCAACCGGCAGGATCTTCAACCCTCCAATTCAATCCACAACACACTGGACCAAGCAGATCTCCACAAAGCAGGCAGTTTAGATGTGGCAGCTCTGTATACCTCTATTCCACAGGATGAAGCATTAGAGGTATTGAAGATGGTTTGGGATGCTCGAGAACGACCTTTTCGTGTACCGACTTCTTTTTTGCTCACTTTAGCTGATATTGCGTTGAGGAGGAATTATTTTGTTTATAACCAAACTTTTTTTCAGCATATCTCTGGAACAGCTATGGGTGCTACCTTTGCCCCTTCACTGGCTAATCTTTTTATGAGTGCCTTTGAAGATCGATTTGTTTATTCCTCTTCATTTACTCAATACATTGTTAAGTGGTATCGGTACATTGACGATATTTTTCTTTTATGGCGAGGCTCGAAGGCACTTCTTGAAGAATTTTTTTCATACTTGAATTCATGTCATGCTTCTATCAAAATTGGATATTGATATTCAATTGTGTGAATTGCATTTTTTGGATGTGAAAATTGTTAGACAACAAGATCATTTTGTTACTACTATTTATTCAAAACCTACGGATAGAAATACTCTATTACAGTTTTCTAGTTTTCATCCTCTACATTTAAAGCGCAGCTTACCATATTCGCAATTTTTGTGGTGCCGCCGCATCTGTTCTACTGATTTGGAATTTAAGATACAGGCTAGATCCATGATGAGTAATTTTTTAGATCGGGGATATCCTTCTGATGTTTTGAATAAAGCTTATAAACAAGCAAGATACAATCATCGGGAATGGTTACTTCATCCTCATAAAGTGGAGTCTGCTGACAAGTCTTCATCCACGGTCACGTGTGTTTTACCCTATTCCAGCCTTTCTCATCGTATAGCATTGGTGATGCGAAAACATTGGAGCCTTATTACTATGCATCCTAGGCTTTTTGGATGCTCGATGCGGATGGCTTATAGCCGTGGACGCAATTTTAGGGATCGTTTGTGTCCAGCTGTATTGAAATGTGCTACTATGTCAACCTCTGTAGTGGGCCATTCGGCGTGCCATCGCTGTTCCTTTTGCAGCATTATGTGTGAGTTGATTTGTGCAAAGTATCAGTCAAGAGTGAAGAGCTTGAATTTTGCTACGTCTTGCAATACTTCTTATGTGGTGTACGGTATATGGTGTGTGTGTCAACAACTTTACATTGGAAAGACTACACGGCCGTTGAGAACCAGGTTAGCTGAACATAAGTACCGCTTGCATAAGATGCGCATTGATACACCTCTTATTCAACATTGCGTGGATTTTGGTCATCAATTTGAAGATCTTAGATGTACTGTCTTGGAACATGTTCCTTTAAATATTCGGAGAGGGGATCGCAATAAATTGCTGTTACAAAAGGAACAACGCTGGATTTTCAATTTGGACACCTTGTATCCAAATGGCCTTAATGACAAACTTGAATGGACATTATTTTTTTGAAAGTTAGTCACTATATTGAATTGCGGTTTTCCTTTGGGGTCTGTATGGAGAGCCTGTGCGGTTCCAATCTATTTGTTTTATGTGTTTCATGTGTTGTGTATTCTGTAGGGTGTGTATGGCTTTTAGGTGATGTCATGGTTTTTGCAGTCGTTGATTGGGTGTTGATTCATGATAACTAGTGCGTCACACGCCGTCTTTTGTAGATGGCGAGGGAGCCGTGCTTTTGAAGAGTTTTTGGAGTAGCATTTTCTTTTATCACTTAAGCCCCTGATGAAGCCAGATGATGGCGAAACGAAAGCTTTTGTAGGGTTAATAAGCATTCTTGAAGTATAATACTAGGTGGAAGTGTGATTTAACAGTTTTCCCCGCTGCTTTGTGGAGATCTGCTTGGTCCAGTGTGTTGTGGATTGAATTGGAGGGTTGAAGATCCTGCCGGTTGCCAGATAACGCTAAGATAAGTTATTGTGAACCTTGTGGTATTTTTGAACAGTTCAATATTTCATTTTGTGATTTTTTTCACAGGGAATATCTTGTTCTTCCAATGGGACCTTGCCTTGCTCCGTGGAGTTGATTATATTCAGACGCTTTTTTGTATGTGGTTTTGA
Organism: Ichthyophis bannanicus; assembly: GCA_033557465.1. Classification (NCBI taxonomy): domain Eukaryota; kingdom Metazoa; phylum Chordata; class Amphibia; order Gymnophiona; family Ichthyophiidae; genus Ichthyophis; species Ichthyophis bannanicus. The sequence goes on from JAWIIG010000132.1 coordinate 34,486, forward strand.
TTGAGTGTGATTGGGTAAGAATGGTTTTTGATATGTTGATGTGTTTGAATAATTTTTATTGCTTTTCCCAATAAGTAATCTTGTGGTTTTTAGGGTTTGGGATTTGTGATAGTTTTGGTGATTGTATGAGAGGCTTATTGACCAGTTTTATTTATTTATTTATTTGCAAATCTTTTATATACCGCCAATTCCCAAGATCAGTGGCGGTTTACATCTAAACAACATTGAATTACATGGAACAAAAGTAGTGATATATAAACAACCAGTAATGTAAGCGTCTGCTTTTCCCTATAGTGAATTTTCACTATATGTAGGGTATGAGCTATCCTGAGGTCATTTTGCCTGTGCAGTATTTTGAGTAAATTGTTTTGAGTTGTGAGCTTTTCATGAGATAGTTAAATTAGGAGCAGTATTTTTTGGTTATTTTTTGGTTGTTTGTATCTGCTCTTGCACAGCTGTTGTTCTAGTGTTATGCATGCCATGACTGCAATGAACATTGTGTCTGATGTTCAAAGCGATTAATGTGGTTAGCAGAGCTGCTAATCACATTAATCTCAGTGAACGGGATATTTAGCGGCACGTGCACGGTTACTGCCGCTGAATATCCATGGCTGCTGGCTCTACACGCCCAATGCTAGCCGCTTAGCATTGAGGCGTGTCAGGGGTGGAGCCGGATCTGTTACTGGTCAGTGATGATATCGAGCTGCTGCTCGGTTAGCGATATGTGGTGAAAGTCAGGCACAGGAAACTCTGGCCTAATTTCTGCCGCATATCACTAACTGGGCAGTGGCTCAATATCACTGCTGACTGGTTACTGATGGGCAAGAGAGGATAAGTCTGATATTCGCAGGCAGTGGATATCCGGGTTTACTGTTCAACACTGGCGGCCAGCCACCTTAGCAGCTCTAGATGCCGGTGCTGAATAGTGGGTCCATCACTCCTAAGCCAGGGTATGTGGAGTATGATTGCAGTCTCTCAGGTTTGCTGCTGATGTTTTCATTGTGCCAAAGAGAGCCTTCTTCTGACGTTCATAAGACGTAACATGTATAGGCAACATATCAAGGTGCACTTGGAAATTCCTCTTAATCAAGCCAGTGGCAGCCTACACAATGGGAAATCTCTCCGTATCTTTCTGCCACATTTTCTCAGCCCCTGATTGCATTTCTTGGTATTTAAAGATCAACTCCCTCTCAATCACATTCACAAACTAGTCGCTTGGGATCGACATCTCTATAATCAAGGCTGCTCTGGTGTTTTTCTCCTTGACCACTATTATCCAGTTTCCTTGCAGCCGGCTTATTAATCAATCGGTGATCATAACCTCTCCATTCTGCATAATTCTTTTAGGAACATGGTCCCAGTGTTTTTCCAGTACAGTGATGTTGCAATTGTACAGAGTTTCCGATGGATGAGATGTGCCACTCTATTGTGTTTTGCTGTGTAGAAATTTTCTTCCATCAGAATTTCACAGTCAGCTACGAGGAATGTAATCATTTCCAGATCTTTCTTACAAAATCTGCATGTGTCTGTTTCACCTGTTTTCTCTATGCTCGCCGTGAACCGTCTTGTCTGTAATCCACTGTCCTGAGTGGCAACTATGATTCTCTCAATCTTTGGTTTCAGTTGGCCTCTCCTTAAACATTCATGAGTCTGTTCCTGCTCAAGAAAGGGTCCCTAGAGTAACAGTCCCTATTTCCCACTGTTTTTGTGCATTTTCTACTTGTATTTCCTTGTCTGCTGATCTAATTCTTTGAAGAGTTTTCTCTTATTTGTTTTTTTGCAAATTCTTCTGCTTCCTTTCCTGTGTGTGTTGGTGGATTCTTGCTCTTTGGAAGACATGTCCAAGTTTAATAATGGAGACAGATTCTGGACTTTTTCATATTTCAGCACTTTTTGCATCTTTGAATCTGGGAATGCTTTTAAGTAGGCCTGAACGCCAATGATAGTAGCTCTGAATGCATAATCAACTTGTATGAGCTTGCGATCAGGAGATCAAACATCCTACACCGCATGGTTTCACCTACATATAGAAAGCCGATAACGGCAGCAGTGGAAATTGCGGCCTTTTTGGTGCAGCAATGGTGAGAGACACTGGGTGAGGGCTATGGGGAGCGGGGGGCAATGAGACACACTCCAGATGATGGCTGGGGGGAGGGCAATAAGTGAGATACACCAGATGATGACTTGTGGGGACAAATGACAGACATTCTCTCATAGCCCCAGCTATCGCCCAAAGAGAGAGAGAGACTGGGTGATGGTAGAGAGGGGACGGTGAGAGAGACTGGGTAAAGGCAAGGTGTGGGACTATTAGAGATTTTTTTGCTTCACGTATTATCAGGTGATGGTGATATATGAACCAAAAAAAAGGAAGTTGCCTCAGGAGAAAGCTGAAAATGTACTCATTGGGGTTGGTGGGTGGAGGAGAAGGAGAAGGGTCCCTGCTTTCTGTTGGCACTGTGTAATGGCACATTCAGGGCCTGATTTATAAGTTTTCCCATAGAAAATGGGTAAACTAAAATTCAGGCCACTAAAAAAGGGAGACGTGATGCACTTTTTGGGGAATGGGAGCACCTTAACTAAGGTCTTGAAAACCAGCTCCTAAATGTTTAAGCTAGCTCCTAGATTACAAGGAAACGTGTTAAGGCCTGCTCTAAATAGTTTATTTTTCTCTCTCTTTTATATTCTCTTCATATCTTTGCAGTTTTTACCCTTCTGCTGCTACTTTCAATTTATTGTTGGAGTTTATAAATTTCAGGTCTTCTATTAATGCAGCATGTTTCAGTTTGATGTTTTGTATCTTCCTCGTTATCGATCGTAATCCATTTAGATATCTGTCGTTGATGCACTTTTTCTTCTGGCCCTGTGTTCTTGTTTGTAGAATTCTTTCAGTAATAAATTTGTCTGCACAATTTTGGATTTGATTTATTTCCAGGATGCCAATAAATGGTCTCTTTATGCAGGCTATGGTCTTGCTGATCTTACTTATCATGCTCTTAACTTTAGAGGTTAAATTGGCTACAACAAAATAACATGTCGATCAATCATAAGAAGACCGAAGTAATGTTTATATCAAATACCTTGGGTTTCGAACCACCTCCAACAATCACATTGTGCAACAATACATACAATACTAAGAAAGAAATAAAATATCTGGGAGTCACAATTGATAACAAACTGAAAATGGAAAAACACCTCAACAACACCAACAAAGCCATCTTCCACAAGCTTAAAGTGCTACGACCCTGCGGAACTTACTAGATCCGTGCGATTTCCGATCAGTTGCTCAGGCTCTCATCATGCCCCACCTGGACTACTGCAACGCCATCTTGCAGGGGCTACCAAGGAAAACAACCAACATACTACAGATGGCCCAACACGTAGCAGCAAGGATCATCATGAGAACTCGCGTCACCGAACATATCACACCTGTATTGATGGAACTACACTGGCTTCCAGTCGTTGCAAGGATTCAATACAAAACATTGGTAACTACATTCAAGTTAATTCACAACCTGGCCCCCTCATTCCTCTCCACCCTGATCTCCATGCAACCTGCAACCAGAAGCAGGAGAACCATGAACTCTGACACACTAAGAGTTCCAAACAGCTTTAGACACGTAAAGGTCAGTACTAGTCGCAGAGCGTTCTCCTTATCTGCCCCCACATTATGGAACCAGCTCCCACACGAGCTGAGAGAAATTAAAGACATAAGCAATTTCAGAAAACAACTGAAGACGCACCTGTTCAATTGTCATTATACCAGATGAAAATCCAAAAGGACAAAAGAAATTGAATTGCAGTATGTACAAATGTAAATATATGGTGGTTAGTGCCTGTGTAAATGTATGATAATAGCTAAGGTCTTTATATGGACCCGATTTTGTGTTATGTGTATCACAACCCACATGCTCTCTCTATCTAATCCCCAAATAATTATGTCTGTAATTTATGACAAATCCCGTAATTGTAATCAAACCGCTTCTGATCGCTGGAAGGAGCGGTATATAAGTCCTTACTAAATAAATAAAAATAAATAAATAAATTTAGCATGGATAGTCTTTGCCTCAACTGGAACGCAGCATATTCAGTTTTCTCCATGGAGAAAAAGAGTTCGATCTTTAAATTCCCCCACCTCTGAATCTTTTTTCTGCCCTTTTCTTCCTCTTCAGTTGACTTCTTGGCCTGTCCTTCATTTATCTCACTCTTCTGCAGGTCCACATCTACACGTGTACTCAAGTATCTTATAAACGCGTGCACATCGCACCTCCACCCCTTCTCCTGTCCTGGGAACTCCTACGCACGGCAAATGTATAAGTCAGCACACACACAGTACTTATATACATATACTCAACTGTGTGATATTCAACATACTCAACACATGGAAAATGCTTAATGAAGTTACCCATATTTCTCCTCTCCAGCCTGCCTTACTTGCCCTAACTCTATTTCCCTTCCAGACATTGAAATGCACACCTGTGGATGAAGTTGCATTGGCAGCGCTACTTCACAGCTTCTGCGAAAAAGTCATAGTAATGGTTTCCTTTCCCTCTTGAAATGATTTGCGACATACTTAAAGTGTAAATATCAATAAACGGGTCACTGCTGGCAACAGATAAGGGGCCGAGAAATTCATGAAAAACAAAATAATGATCCACGCACTCACTCAACTCAAAGCAGAATTAATTAAAACTTCACAAGCCTGATGAATTTCAGTGGTACACGAAGGGCCCCCTCCCCCACACCTTATTAATGTAAAAATCATAAACCATAAGTGTAATATATTTCTGGATTTTAACTTTGAAAAAGGCAAATGTTATTCTTGCAGTTATAAACGCCTCTGTACCTTAAGTTACACTGTTTTAACAAAGGTTATCACGCGCTTGTGCAACCTAACTCTGTATGGTGATGGCTGAAGAGAGAAAACAAGCAAGCGTAGGACCATAAATAATAGACACTGCAGTTGATTTGATTTAAAAAAAAAATAAATAAAGTTGAAGAGGCAGAATGCAGCATCGCAGTGGGAGAAAAACAAAATAGAAAGATGTATACAGGATCTGGATCCTTAACTGTCACATGTAAATGTTAAACTACTGAGCCGCCGAGAAGAGTTTTAAATTAAAATATTTGTATGTTGTCAGGCAATGAAAAATCTCTTCTCTTACAGAAAAGACATTCATTTTATTAGCTAGATAGTCTTGACTAATACTGTGCTGGCTCGTTGTTCTTGCTCCCCCCCCCCCCCTCCACCTGGGCTGGGGTGAAGTGAGATGATCTTAACGCCAATAGCCTCCTTAGTCTTACCCTGGCAAATGGACTCATAAGCTCCCAGTAGTATGCTCTACAAAATATTCTGGAAGGGTGTCAGTTGCCTCCCGGATTTTAAACACTAAAAGAATAAAAAAGATGGGATACCAATGGAGACGCACAAGTGTAAAACTCTGAAAGTCTTCTGTTCTCTTAATATGTTTCCTCTGTGGATGGGATAATAAACAACCCCGTTATAGAGCTTTGCAGCTCTAGGCCATTGCTTTGCTCCAGCTCAGACTATTCCCCATTGAAAACGAAAGAAGCCAAATTTTCCAGAATGATTCAAGTTGCTGAACTCAACTGAAATTGCTCCTCTCTGGACACCATGAAGAGGTCTGCCGAAGTACTGGAGGTGATCAAACACCCACCACAGCCACCGCAATGGTACATGCTGAAAACCATGGCCAGCTGAAGCCTCTACTGCATGAGAAGAACAGGTTGGTGGTTTATATAGCATCACAATTTGGCACTAATCTGCATATCTGTTGGCCATCCAAACCAGTGGCATAGACAGGGGTGGGCTGGGATAGGCCAAGGCCCCTCCACTTTGGTGTCAGACCAATCCAGTAAGTAGTAGCAGAACAGTCAAAATGAGAGACCTGCAGGTGGTGTCGAGATTTGCACTGCCTTATGCCCAGCCATGTTAATCCCAGCCCTACCAAAAAGTCAGCCCTGGCTACACCACTGATCCGAACAGAGAGTTCAAGTTTGTTTGGGCATGGGGACCAAGATGCCCTCTCACCTCGAAACGGTTTCCTTCTCGACATAGCTTAGGCGGCGTGAGGATACTGCTCCATTACGGCCTGTAAATAAAAGGACTTTGATTTCCCCTAATGTCAAGCTGGGATGTTTCATGTGCACTAAATTCACTAGGAAAAAAATGATTAAGCTCTAACACTGTTGTAGAGATCTAGAGTTTGCAGGACAGAGGTGCTCAAATCATCTTCTACGAGACTGTTTTGGGGGAACTGCCTTTCAAATTCTTCCCAGAGCCATATGTTTTAAATACATGTATTTTGATGTAGATCCAGACCTGTTGTAAAGTGCTCTGAACTCTCTTAGGGCCCTAAATAATAAAGTGTGGTTAGAGCTGGCAATTACCATGACTAAACAGCTATAATTAACATGCAGCAACTGCAAAGTCTCTCTGTTCACTGCTCGGGCAGTCCCAAACATGTTGCCACTCAGTTAACGCAAGGAAAGCTCTTTACCAAATGTTAAATGAACAGCAGATAATGCAAAACGCTTCGTTTGGCGTATCCAGGTGGCATACTTGTGCCGCATTCTCTTGTTCTCATTAAGTTACCACATGGTAACTTCCTACAAGCTATCTGTAAGGAACAAGCCCCACCCATTTTCAACCTTGCTCCACATCAACGGCTAAGGCTCTGCGTTTACTAAGCCACGGCGAGTATTCACGCCTACTGTGCAGTCTGGTAGGTGCAAATCCCGTGTGGAAATGTGGGGGGCGTCCCCAGCATCTGCCCTGCACTTAATTCACGAGGTGTACACTTACCACAGTGGCCCGTGCTCTCTGCCTCGCAGTAATGGCATAGACCCGTCCCAGCCCCTGATCAAAAACCCCTCCCCCTAACTGAGCTAGCCCCCCTGCGATCCATTCAAGTCCACCATGATCATCAACTACCACTTCAGAACCACTCTTGCCCCAGACAGCATGCCAACATGATCTCCTTCCTCCAATATGTCCTCCCGGTCCCCCGACCCTGATCAGGCCCCTCTTCTCTGAAACATCCCCCCCCTCCCACCACTGGGTCTTAACTGGGTGGCTCCCCAGTGGTACAAATGGTGGATGAGTTGGGAACGGTCTCTGTCCGCTCCTGCCCCATCTCTAGTGCCTCCCTAAATGGTGCCGGTCTCACAGTACTGACACCCAATGGCACGGCCGCAAATTGTGATATGGGTAGCGGCCGAGCTACTGAGCTGCTGGCAGCACAGCTGTACTTCATGACATCTCTAGCGTCAGTTGTGACAGCTAATGCGCGGCAATATCCTCTGCACTAGCTGTCACTGGCCAACCTGCCCAGTCTGCCTCGAGATAGTGCAGAAATAACCCTGTTGCCGTCTGTTTAGTGGACACGCTGTTAGCTCTCCAGCATGTGCCGGCCCGCCCTAACTCACCAGCCTGTGCTAACAGCACTGCTTAGTAAACATGCACCTTAGTGCGGGTTAATTGCCACGGGAACCGTTAACACCTTAGTAAATAGTTCCTTTAGTTGGAAAAGCTTGAAATGATGTTGCTGAGAAATACACTTTACTAATACAGCCTCAAGCTAACTCTCTCATGTCTGTCAATAAAAAAGTGCATTTGTTAAGGTCTACATAGCACACACATCTCACAAAACGCCTCGAGGTCAATAGTGATAAGAGCCTTTCAGAAAATCAAATTCTTTTAACCTGTGTGCGGGGCCGGCCCCAGGGTTGGTTCAAGGTGTCGGTGCCCCAGGCAAACCTTAAAGCCTTATGTCCCCCCCCCCCCCATCACCAACCTTGGCTGTCAAAAGCAAATATTTAACTCATTGCTGCCACCCCCCCCCCCCCGAGGCTTCTTCCCTAGGCATGAGCCTAGTTTTATTTTATTTATTTATTTACAGTCTCTTATATACCGCACTATTCAGCATCAGCGCGGTTTACATGGAACAAAATGCTCAGTACAGTTAACATGTATGAGTTTACAGATAACAGGGAACAAAAACTTGGATAAAGCACAGTTACTTACCTGTAACAGGTGATCTCTGGGAACAGCAGGAATTAGTCCTCACATATGGGTACGTCGGTACCGACGGAGCCTGCGCGGGAAAGCTCCCCAGCTTCCTAGAATGGAAGCTTTTGGGACCTCCCACTGCACATGCGCACTGCCTTCCCGCCTTCCTGAACAGCTCTCCTCAGTTTCGAGTTTATAGCTGAGTCAATAGAGAGAGGACAGGAAGATAGATAGATAAAAGATACAACTCCTAGGGGAGGTGGGTGGGTTGTGAGGACTAATTCCTGCTGTTCCCAGAGATCACCTGTTACAGGTAAGTAACTGTGCTATCTCCAGGAACAAGCAGGAATAAGTCCTCACATATGGGGACTCCCTAGCTTAGATGCGTGGGATCCCCTGTCAAGGTTCGCCATCTTCGTATGGATCTCAGGCATCCATCCTGGGAAGGTGGGCAGGAGTTGTCTAAGAATGGAACAGGTGTTGCAGGACAGCCTGGCCAAACAAGGCATCCCGGCGGGAGTCTTTGTCCAAACAGTAATGGGCTGTGAAGGTATGAACCGAGGCCCAGGTAGCGGCTCGACAGATCTGATCAATGGAAACAGAGTGCAGATGAGCCATAGAAGTTGCCATGGCTCTCACATTGTGAGCTGTGACATGGCCTTCCAGAGAAATGTTTTTACTCTGGTAAGCAAAGGAAATACACTGAGCAATCCAATTGGAAAGTGTACGCTTGGAGACTGGAAGTCCCAAATGTGAAGGATCAAAAGCCACGAAAAGTTGAGAAGACTTTCGATGTGGCTGAGTCCTATTAAGGTAGAAGGCTAGAGCTCTTTTACAATCCAGAGTATGAAGGTTCCTCTCTGCACTGGAGGCATGAGGAGCCGGAAAAATACAGGTAGATATACCTCTTGATTAAGATGAAAAGGCGAGACCACTTTAGGCATAAAGTGGGGATTCGTCCTAAGGACCACCTTGTCATGATGAAATCTTGTATAAGGTGGATTAGCCACTAGAGCCTGCAGTTCGCTGATGCGACGAGCGGAAGTGACTGCAATTAGGAATAATACCTTCCAGGAAAGAAATTTCAAGGAGGTAGAAAATAACGGCTCAAAAGGTGGCTTCATAAGCTGACCAAGCACGAGATTCACATCCCATGCGACCGGGGGGGGTCTGATGGGAGGTTTAGTGAGGGTCAGGCCTCTCATGAATCTTGCAACAAGAGGATGAGAGGAGATAGGTTGTCCATTTACAGGTTTCAGGGATGCTGAAATAGCACTTAAATGGACTCTTACAGAATTCGTCTTAAGGCCTGCATTGGAAAGATGCAGGAGATAGTCTAAGAGGGAATTCAAAGGAAGTGCCAGAGGGTCAAGGCCCTGCTGAGCACACCAAATGGAAAAACGTTTCCATTTGAAAGCATAAGACCGCCTCGTGGAAGGTTTCCTAGAGGCATGAAGGATATCTTTCACAGGTTGAGAAAGATTAAAGTCTTGAAGACTTAAGCCTTCAGTAACCAAGCTCGGAGATGTAGGGATTTGGGGTTTGGGTGCCACAAAGTCCCGTCCTCCTGAGACAGAAGGTCTGGTGCAGCTCCTAAGTCCAGGGAGGATCCCTGGGAGAGCTGTAGAAGCAGAGGGAACCACACTTGGCGTGGCCAGCGTGGAGCTATGAGGATCATAGAGCCGTGATCTCTCTGGAGTTTGAACAGAGTCTTGGGAATCAGTGGAATGGGTGGAAAGGCATATAGGAACGCCTGACCCCAATGGAGGAGAAAGGCGTCCGTGGCCTGAGCTTCCTGACATGGAGTCCTGGAACAGAACCGGGGAAGTTTGGCATTCCACGGACTTGCAAAGAGGTCTATGTCCGGGGTCCCCCATTCCTGAAAGATTCTGGTTATCTGGTCCACGTGTAGGGACCACTCGTGTGGCAGCAGAACTCGACTGAGCCTGTCTGCTCGAGAGTTTTGAACTCCTGGAAGGTACACTGCTAGCAGATGAATTTGGTGCTCTCTGGCGAAGGCCCATAATCTGAGAGCTTCGTTGCAAAGCGACAGAGAGCCCGTTCCTCCTTGTTTGTTTATGTAAAACATGGCCACCTGATTGTCTGTCTGAACCAGGACAGTCAGGTTGGCAAGGAGGGTATGGAAGACCTTGAGGGCAAGGTAAATTGCTCGCAGTTCCAGGAGGTTGATATGAAGGGTGGCCTCCTGTGGAGACCAAGTGCCCTGAGTGGAGAGAGTTAGCAGATGGGCTCCCCACCCCAATTGGGAGGCATCTGTTGTGAGGGTTGCTTGGGGTAGCAAGGGCTGAAAGGGAGCCCCCAACAACAGATTCTTGGTGGATATCCACCAATGGAGGGACCAAGACAGACGGTTTGAGGTTTGTATTTGGTCTGAGAGTGCTCCCGACGCCTGAGTCCACTGGGTGGCCAGGGTCCATTGAGCTGCTCTCATATGAAGACGAGCATAGGGCACCACATGTACTGTGGAGGCCATATGGCCCAGGAGGCGTAGCATTTCCCTGGCTGTCAAGTGAGTACTGGACTAGGCTTGGGAGGCCAAGCTCAGCAGACGCTGACCCCGAACCAGTGGAAGGTAGGCTCTTGCAGTGGTGGTGTCCAACCGGGCCCCTATGAATTCTAGAGACTGAGTAGGGCTGAGTTGAGACTTGGGAAGGTTTACCACCAGTCCCAGATACTGCAGAAGGTTCCTTGTGCGGTCTAGGGAAATCTGGGCCTGCGACTGAGTTGGAGCTCGAATGAGCCAGTCATCCAGATATGGGAATACGAAAATCCCCATGCTTCTGAGAAATGCGGCTACGACTGCCATGCATTTGGTAAAGACTCTTGGGGCAGAGGCGAGACCGAAGGGAAGTACTCTGTATTGGTAATGACTTCCCCTGAACAGAAAGCGAAGATATTTTCTGTGGGAGGGATGGATGAGTAGATGTGTATACGCATCCTGCAGGTCTAGAGAACAAAGCCAGTCCTGACTCTGAAGGTATGGAAGGAGAATGCCCAAAGAGAGCATTTTGAATTTCTCCTTGTACAGAAATTTGTTCAATTCTCTCAGATCTAGGATTGGTCTGAATCCCCCTGTCTTCTTTGGAATGAGAAAATAGGGGGAGTAGAAACCTGACCCCTGTTGATGAAGAGGAACCTCTTCTATGGCCCCTTGGGCAAGCAGAGAAGAGATCTCCTGATCCAACAGGGCTAGGAGAGGAGATGGAGAATTGAAGGGTCTCACCATGTGATGAGGAGGAAGGCTGGAGAAATGAAGTTTGTAACCCTCTCGGATGATAGAGAGGGTCCATTGCTCTGTTGTGATCTGTTCCCATCTGGGAGCAAAGTGAGCTAACCTTCCAGGTATGGTGAGAGGTTCTGGTTGGTCCAGAACCAGGAATGGCAAGTTCTCTAGGGGCAAGTCAAAACCCCTGAGGGGGTGGAGCCTGTTGAGCTGCAGTAGCTGCTGCAGGCTTTGCTCTTGCTTGTTTCGTTTGCTGACGTTTAGCCGCAAAACGAGGTTGAGAAGATTGCTGGCCAGTATTGGAAGCATATCTGGCCTTCTTATAATAAGGCCTCTTGAAAGACTTCTTCTTAGTGGGAGTAGAAGTGGACTTAGAAAGTCTCTCTAAGGTGGCATTTTCAGCGTCCATTTGAGTGGCCTTAACCTGCCACTCTGCACCGAATAAGTTCTCACCTGTACAGGGCAGATTCCGTAAGCCATCTAGAACCCAGGGTTCCAGATCAGAAGCCTGGAGCCAGGCCAGACGTCTGGCTGCGATAGCAATGCCAGAAGCTCTGCTGGCTCCTTCGAAGGAATCAAAGGCAGCTCTGTTGGAGAACTTAGAAACATCTGAAAAGTTGTTTCACAACAGAAAGGAAGTCCTCCTGTTTATCCTCAGGGATAAGGGAGGCAAAATGCCGTACTTTCTTGGCAAGTTCCCCTAGGAACATGCCCATATAGAGGCTGTAGGAATTAATCCTGGCTATAAGCATACTAGCCTGGAAGATTTTCCTACCAAAAGAGTCTAGTGTCTTACATTCCCTTCCTGGAGGTGTAGAAGAGTGCCTTTTAGTACTCTTGATCTTTTTCATTGCAGACTTTACCACAATGGAGTGGTGAGGCAATTGATTTTTCTGAAAACCAGGAGAAGGAGGGACCCGATACATGGTGTCCAACCTACGGGAATAAGGAGACAGAGTTAAAGGGTTCTCCCAGAAATCCATCAATTGTTCCTGAAGGATTTCATGGATAGGCAGAGTAACTGCTTCTTTAGGAGACTTAGAGTATCCTAAAATATCCAATCTTTTTGACCTTGGTTCCCTTTCAGAGGAGGTAGTGATAGAAAGGCCTTTAGCCATTTCTAAAATAAAGTCCTGAAAGGACAAATCCTCTGGAGGAGACATTCTCCTTTTTGGAGAAGAAGGTTCCTCAGGAAGGTCAAGGGAGAGCTCTGCAGACTCATCAGAGGAGACAAAATCCTCAGAGGAATCGGTGTATTCTCTAGTTTCCTCCAACGCACGATACGCATACCGATCGGTATCGACATCGGGCGTACCGGGTATGGAAGCGGTATGGAGCGAAAGCCCATACGGTACCGATTTGCGTTTAGAAGAGGAAGGCCTGGGTTCCGGCATGGCGGACGATACCGGAACCGGGCCCGGAACCGCTGGAAGCGGTACCGATGGCGTTGCAGCTTTAATGAAAGCCATGACGGCCTGCTGCATGGATTGGACAGTATTGCCCATAGACGCCACGGCTGCCTGGATGTCGGTACCGGTATGGGCCGGTACCCCAGAGCAGTCCAACAGGTGATCTGTCGAGGCCGTGCCATCGATGTCAACCTGTAGCCCCTGTATTGGCGTTTTGGAAGGTAGGGCTTCCCGCCGGGGCTGTTTGGCTGGGGCAGGGTCCTCAAAACTAAGAGCCTCTCGATGCTTTGAAGGAGATTTGCTCTTTGAGGACTTGCCCACAGAAGGTTTGGTTACCTGAGATCCATCCGGGGATGATGACCTGGATGACTGTGATGTTGGATTCTCTGAAGCAAACAGCACATGGAATTTGTTGGCCCGGTTTCTGCAGCCCACGCTTAGACATTTGGGAGCAGGAAGGGCAGTCCGGAATGGAGTGGTCAGGCCCCAAACATTTAAGACACCATTCATGGGTGTCTGTGACTGATATTACAGCAGTACACTTGGTACACTTCTTAAATCCAGGGGCTGGCTTCTCCATGTGGAGAATTAAAGTAGGCCTGAAGGCCTAACTGAAGTGACCAAGTGCTGAAAAAATAATAAAAGAAAATAATTTTTTTAAGAAAGAAAAAGGAAGACCGGCGATACCGGTATCGGTATGGGAAGGCAGGTACGCGGTCTAAAGAAACAAAAACAAAAAACTACAATTTCTTCAGCGGTGACAGGATACACGACCTGCTGGCTCCGCGGAAAAAGAGAAACTGAGGAGAGCTGTTCAGGAAGGCGGGAAGGCAGTGCGCATGTGCAGTGGGAGGTCCCAAAAGCTTCCATTCTAGGAAGCTGGGGAGCTTTCCCGCGCAGGCTCCGTCGGTACCGACGTACCCATATGTGAGGACTTATTCCTGCTTGTTCCTGGAGATCAGGGGTAAACTATTTACAAAACTTATTTCAGTTAGTTTGCCTAATAGTCGTCCTGGCGCTGCCTGTACTGTATGTGTTTCACTCCAATTTAGGGTTCTTTTTTCTTTTTTAACTGTGTCCCTTCCATCTTTTTTCTTATTAGCTTTTAAAGATCAGCGGAGCCTGATGTGATGGTATTAAATGTAGTAAGAAACTGAAGTTGCATTCTCATAAATGTGAGGCCATTTCATTTACTAGGAAGAAATCTGTGCGGACTGTCAATCCTCTGTGTCCATAAAACAAGTAATCTTGTTTGGGGTTACCTTGGATTCTCAGCTGAAATTCATGGCCCATATTCCTTTGTACATCATGTCTCTTTTTAAAGAGCATACATTGTTTTGGATTTTTTTTTTTAAAATATGGATTGTTTACAAGTTTCTTTATATATTTGTGATTAATCACTCAAATTAGGGGAATGCTTTATTGAATGGTTTGATTAAAAACAATTGATCTTAGATACAGTTGATTCAAACTACCGCTATTAAGCCATGCTCACGTTTCTCCTCTGTTGACTGTTCACCATCGGTTAGCAGTTTTACTTCAGATTAAATTTAAAATTTTGCTTTGCTTTTAGCATTTCATGCTTTGCGTTTTAATATTCCCCATTATCAGGTCAATTTACTGATCCCCTCTACCCCTCCTATTCACTGCATTCAGTGGACCAGAAATTATTAGTGGTACCGTCCCCTTCTTAAACTCATTCAGAGGTCACTAGACATTACATTGTTAGTTAAATGGCTCCGATACTAGGGAGTTTTCTTTTCTTAGGCTTAAGGTTTGAATTTGATTTGCCACGTTTGGCTCTTTACCAATACGTTCGAAGCACGAGATGTGGATGGCGACTAGTGCAGAGAATAAGGGAGAATTAGGTTTGTTCTATTTTAGGAGAGGTGTTAGTTTGCAAGTAACCAGTTGTTTTCCTTTCTCATCCCAGAGTCTAGATTTTAACTTTGTAACTTTCAAGCTTGTTTATATTTTAATTTTGTAAGTTCCTTTGGTGTTTTTATTTTTGAAAGGCAGTATGGAAAATATATGAAGAAAGAAAGATGTGGTTTGGTTCATTTCTTTTCCCTATCTTAATAAATCAAAGAAAGTAAACTTAAATAAACGTTCCTTTTAGTCTGTTGAATGTTTTTCCCCTTCTCTTTCACTCCCTGCTTTCTCTCTCTTTCCAAATCTGTCTCTCACTCTTCTTTCCTTATGCTTTCTGAATCTTTACCACCCTCTTTGTGCCTCTCCAGTTTTCCCCATTTTCATTCTGCCTATTTTTGGTTTTGTCCCTATTCGTGTGCCTCCCTTTCCTCTTGCTCATTTTCTCATTGATCTTACTCCACTAATTTCCCTTCCTTGACCACTTCTCCAAACTTACCTCTCACTCTCCCCTGTTCAGAGCTCATTCTTCTTCAGCCTCTTTTCTCCTCTGTGCCCCCCTGCCTTTTAATCTGCTCTGTATCAAAGTGGACCTCTTGTGGCAAATTTTTAAAAAAGCATCAATTTGGCGCAGGCAAGTTGTGGGTGAAACATTTCACCTGCTCCACCTGCAATGGGAAAAGAAGTATGTTCCAAAAAGGTTCCAGGTTGGTCACCTGGCACCCTGCGTGACATGGTAGAAAATCACCACCAACGTCTGGAGTTGGGGAGTAAGTTTCTTAGAGTCAGGGGGAGTAAATCCCACTGATGTGTCTTGTGATCTTGGATGAGTTACTTCACTCTCCATTGTCTCAGGTACAGACTTTAATAGTAACTTGCCTTGAGCTACTACTGAAAAGGTGTGAACAAATTCCAAATAAATGAAACAAAATACCATAAAATAAACTGTATGAAATATTATTCAGTGGACATCACAAGACAGTACTGTTCCATCAGGGTTAATACCGTGGCATGAACCACAAACCTGCTGCATTAGTGGTTGGGAAGCTTAGAAGTACAGTTGTGGTCAACTTTATTGGCACCCTTACATTTTAGGTATGTTGTCTTGTGAATATCTTGAGAAATAATTGGAAATATTCCAACTCTATGTCATCAGAAATTTCTTAATAGTATGTTCCAAAGGTATACAAAAAAATAAAAATAAAAATAGATAGATGTCTGTGCAACTTAGACATAGTAATTTCTGAGAAAATAAAATCAAAATAGGACCTGGACAGGATTAATGAAACCCTTCATTAATATTTGGCTGCACAACCATTGGCAGCAATAACGGTCTCCAAACATTTCTTGTAACCATCTATAAGTTTCGCATATCTATCTTTTGGCAGTTTCTATCACTCTTCAACTGTAATTTGTTCCAGCTCATGAATGTTTTCAGGATTCCTTTTACCAATGGCAGATTTCAGCTCTTTCTGAAGGCTCTCGATTGGACAGAGATCAGGACTCATTGCTGGCCAGTTTAAAACAGTCAATTTGTTCCTTTTTAACCATTCTTTTGTACTTACAGATGTGTTTTTAGGTCATCGTCCTGATGGAGGACCTGTGACCTTCGACACAAACCTAGCTTTCTGACACTAAGTAGCACATTTTACTCCAAAATACCGTAGTAGTCCTCAGACCTCATGATTCCTTTAATATGTTCCAGGCCTCCAGTTCCTGAGGCAGCAAAATGGCCCCACAACATTATGGGATCTCCACTACTATATTTAACTGTAGGAAGGGTGTGTTTTTTTTCTTATAAGCTTCATTTCTTTACCGATAAATGTATCACTTGTTCTGTGGACAGATGAAACTAAACTTGAATTCTTTGGCAATGCAGACATTTTCCCAGAAGGATCGTGGTTTCTCAAGGTGGTTTTGGGCAAAGATCAGGCGTGTCTTTATGTCGGCCTTTGAGCAGTGGGGTCTTCCTTGGCCTTCGCCCATGACCTTTTCTTGGTTTAGTGCATAGCATTTGGTGCAGGTTGAAACCACCACTCCAGATCAGCCTTAAGCTCTTTAGCTCACACTAACCTTCAACGACTTATTGGATTAATTTTCCTCTTCCCGCTATGCTCTGGGAGATTCTTGACAGTTCCATGAGCAAAGAACTTCTTAATAACATTGCGAACTGTAAACACAGGAATCCCAAGGTCTTTGGAGATGGCCTTCTACCC
The DNA here is from genome assembly GCA_033557465.1 of Ichthyophis bannanicus. NCBI lineage: Eukaryota > Metazoa > Chordata > Amphibia > Gymnophiona > Ichthyophiidae > Ichthyophis > Ichthyophis bannanicus. Next base: position 51,253 of record JAWIIG010000132.1, read on the forward strand.
CTTTGAAGTTTGATAATGGCTTTTCTGATGGCCTCAGGCAACCCTCTTGTCTTCACCATTCTGAAAATGGTGAATATTTGAGTCACCATTCATTCGCTGATTCAAGTCATGTCAGTACTGACAACTGATCACAGGTGCATCTAATTTTACTGCAATGGGGATGTGGTTCTGATTTGGATTGTTTATAAGGGTGCCAAAAATCATGTCCTGGCAATGTCCCAGTTTTCATACTATTTCCGACTATTCTTTTTTTTTAAATTGGTCTTGTTTTATTTGATTCTTTTGTGTGTCAAATGTGTGGGCATATATAGTCCAAAGCCATCTCATTGGGTGTTTTTTTTTCCTTTATGAGATATTGGACATTAAAGGGGTTGAACTGCAAGGGTGCCAAAATCTGGACCACAACTGCAGGAGTTGAGAAAAGAGGGGGAGGGGGGGAGAGGATTTAGGATCTATAAAAGGACCGTGCAAGCCACATGGCACTTTGAGAAAATTTAGGACTATTCTAAAAATGGTTCCAAGAAAAATCTCTTGCTAGCCACCTCTTGAAGTGTGACTGGACTGTTTCATCTTACATAGCTCTCAGACATTTCTGTTCATTTCTGTCTGAGGGTCATCTCCAGAAGCCCAGGAACAGTTATAATTTAAGTTAGCTTCCCAGTCCTCCGAGAACACAGCTGAGTCTCACATAATAAAGACACAATTGCTTGTACTATGTCACAGAATGAATGCAAAAGAGCAAACGCTAATGCCATCAGATCTGTGGTGGTTCCATCACGGCAGTGAGAGATTCCAGCAAACATGGAGCAGTGGTTGTTCCAGCATCATGTGCTAGTCAAAATTACATGCAGGGTGCATTTTGCATTTGTATTTATTTAGCTTGCGCCTTTCCAGTAGTAGCTCAAGGCAAGTAATGATCAGGTATAGTAGGTGTTTCCCTGTAAACTCTCCAGGGACAATCTAACAGGCTGACGCAGAAATGCTATTGCGCCCTTTGTGCAGAGATAAAAGATCGATGCGCATGTAACCAGCACAAAAAGGTATGCGTACACAGAAAGACCAGGCATATTAAAAAGGATAAGCAAATGAGCTGCACGTAGTCAAATAAAATGCTAATAAATAAAGCTCTATGTCAGATGCAGAGAATCGAATAGAGGATGCCATAACCAAGCGTAAAGCTCAGGAGCTCCATTATCTGCATGCTTCATCGGAAGTGATGTAAAATTCTTGCAAGTATGGAGAAACACAGCTTCAGCGTGCATCTTTCAGCGTAGAAGCGCAAGTTTGGTGGTCAAGAAAAAATGTACTTTGCTTCTTACCCTTTAGTGGCTTTGCTGCTTGCAAGAGCTAGAGTTTCCTATCAAGGACATGGGGGAGAACAGATATCAGCCCCATGCGCATAAACCTTGCCAACGTGACTCTCTGGAATTTACACGCATGTGCACACCACCGCCTGTAGCATGCCTATTGCCTCTCCTCCTTTCAACTTTATACTGAAGTTTTGAGCATCTCATTTGCATACATGCCCCTTGGTGCATATCAGTGCTGAAGTCGCACGCTTTATGCATTGACCCGTATGTTTGTAGCTAAGCATGTGAGGTTACACAGCAGGAAGTGTTCACTCACCCATGACATCTCTTGATTTCTGACATTATGAGGGTCATTCTAAAATGTTTAGTCGTAGTTTGGACATCTGCAGACACGCACGTGGATATCAAAATCACAGAGACATCTCCATAACCATTCCACAAATGCCGTTCGCAGACGTTTCCAGTATGGGAACATTTGTTGTTGTTGTTGTTATAGGCCGTCCAGTCAATGTTAACTCATGGCGACCCTCTGGATAGTTGTTCTAAAACTGTGTTTGGTCTTCAGTCAGGCGGCTCACTGTTGACACAATGGCACCACAGCTGCTGCTATTGTATCGATCCATCTCATTGCTGGCCTTCCTCTCTTGCATCGATCTTCTACCCTGCCAAGCATGATGTGTTTCTCTAATGATCTCTCTCTTTGCATGATATGCCCAAAGTATGAATCGAAGTCTAGACATTTGATACACGTGTATATCGAGAACATCCACGTTTCTGGAATTGTGCCTGAATTTGCCTTTCTTTTCAGATGTTCTGGCTTTGACGTCGCAGATTGCACTTGGACATTTCATTTGCAATGTGCCTCTATTTCTTTAGTGTTGTTGTTTTCAATAGATTATAGCTGGGTTTCTTAAAACAAGCTCTTGGTGTGCTGTGACACAAGTAGAATTTACCAAATCCATACACTAGAGGTTTCTTATGCAACGAGGAAGCATAGACAGATAGTATTCCACACATGTGGTCACTCTGTTTCAAATCTTCTATATCGTGAACTAGAAATACACTGAGTTAGGATTTATGAAGCATAACCTGTGGGTAAGAAAATGTGCTCGCTACTGGGGTTTTTTTTAAACCTACAAACCTTCCTGTATATTGAAGACCATGTGCAAGTATTATTTTAATATGAACCTCTCATACAGTATTCTGCTGTTGCTCGTTACAATTCACTTAGGAGTATATTTACTAAAGGCTGTTAGGCTTTTTCCAGCTCACGCAGGGTATTCCTGCAATAAGCACTGCGTTAGCTGCAAAAATTGTGTACTAGCTGTTGGGGGGCACGCACAGAATTCTCCCAGCAGATAACAGAGAAACTGCAGTGATCACGGTGCTGATACAGCTATGTCACCCATTGAGGTGGTGTTAGTTGCACCTGCGGTATCTGTCAAAGCTACACACTACATGCTAGCAACATCTGAGGCAACAGCATTTTGCCAACACACTTACTCTCTGCCCTAATCCTGCCCACACATGCAGAAAACCACCACATTGTCTGCCTTTTGCCCATGTTAACGTGGCATGCTGTTCCCATGCTATTTGTTGCATTAACAGCTAACACACATTAGTAACCATACATCTAAGTGCTCTAAAGTCAAAATGCAAGCAGTAGATGGTGCAACACAACCTTTACATTGATCAAGAAGCAATAGTTCTAATGGAACAAGAAGAAACAGAATGGATTAAAATCAGCAAATGTGTTCAACAAGGCTGCATACTTTCCCCCCAACCCATTTCATTTTTAGGCAGAGCAAATCAAAGAGGCAGGACTATATAAAGATAACCGATGTGTGAAGATTGGTGGAAGCTCCAACAACCTTTGCTGTGCTGACGACACCACAATACTGTCTGAAAGTGAAAACGATCCGAAACATTTGCTACTCAAGATCAAGAAACAGTTTTAAAACGGGCCTGCACCTTAACGTAAAGGAGACAAAGAGCCTGACAACCGGCAAAATCAGTAAGTTCATTGTCGATGGAGAAGAAATTGGAATAGTTGACAACTTTAACCTGCTTGGGTCAATAATCAATAAAGAAATGACAAGCAGTAAAGAAATCCGATGATGTATTGCTCTTGGTAGAATGGCTATGAAGGACCTAGAAAGGATGCTCAAAAGAAGAGATGTCTCTCTCCATATAAAAGATTCAGCTTGTCCATGTCATGGTATTTTCAATGATATCTTATGGATGCAAAAGTTGGAAAGTGAAAAAAAATAGGAAGAAAATTGATGCCATTGAATTCTGGTGCTAGTGAAGAGCCCTGCATATACCATGGACTGCCTGAAGAAAAAAACCAGTCAGTACTATATGAGATCAAACCTAAGCTTTCTTTAGATGCTCAGATGACAAGACTTCAGTTTTCATACTTAGGACACATCATGCGAAGAGAGAGATCATTAGAGAAAGACATAATGCTTGGCAAGGTTGAAGGGCAATGCAAAAGTGGAAGGCCAGCAATGAGATAGATCAATACAATAATCACAGCTATGGATGCCACTCTATTAACAATGAGCTGCCTGAATGAAGACCAAACATAGTTTAGGACAACTATCCAGAAGGATCTTCATGAACTGACAACAACAACGACGAAGGGGCATGTCTATTCGCATACTTTATAGCTGACTGAGAAATTTAGAGGAATCATTGCTGGTTGAGAAACAGACAGACATACCATCGGTTAAGAGAGCCATTAGAAGGTGAGGGCAAGATGGACATTTACCCAGATTACCATGTTTGTAGAATGCCAACACCTCTTCCGAGCAATTGGGGCATCTGAACCCTGTCCTGCCACAGTGGCAACAGGGACAGTTGCAAATTTACGTTCTTGTGCAGTCACTACTACAGTATGTCCTGCCATCCCAACCCCCTCCCCTTAACAGCGCTTCGTGGAAGTTAGCCCGATGACCTGCTTAGTGTGAAAGCTCTTATAGCAAATTTTTGGTAAAAGAAAAAAGGGAAGTGTTCTCGCCAATCCTTTAAAATGCATCATAGTGGTGGAAATTTTTAGAAAGGAGACTGCGTGGGAAAATGGAAACATTTCTGGCCAAAGAGTAGGTCAGTTACCACCTAAAGAGGGCTAGCCAGCAACTGAGATAGACAACATGACAGAATTACAAACACAGAGGAACAAGGCTGTAGCAACAGTAGCAGTGGGCATATATGTTAAGCAAAATAAAAGAGATGAAGAACATGTCTAATAATGAAGGCAGAGAAGGAAAGAGAAACAAATACAGAGAAAATGCCGAGAGGGGGAAAAGAAAGGAGACAAACAGAAAAAGAAAGAAAGAGAGAATAGACAGAAACAAGTAAATATTTAACCTAGAATTAATGGAGCTTAGCAGGTGGCTCCTGTGTACTCATGGAGAGGAACCAACCAACTCCTGTTAGAACTCCCCCCTTGACATTTCCTGAAAACGCTGACGTTCATAAGACAAAGAAGAAAAAGATTACTAGGGAGAGACACACACATACACACAATTTCATAATCCTCCTTTAAAATAGGATAAAAAGAGAGAGACTAGAAGTGGATGGCTCGATTATATTATCCCTACAATATTGTGTAGTGAATACAGATGAGACAACTTAAGAAAAAAATTCTCAACCTTATTTTCAGAGTCAAAAGTTCCCATAACTCAATGATGGATTTTTTTTTTTTTTTTGGTTTAAAGTGAAACGTTTTATTGAATCAACATAGAAACAGTACAAAGATGTTGTCCTTAATGTGCGGGAAGGGTTTGTCTGTGGATGGAGGGAAGACAATAATACAAAAGACCACTTTTTGCAACTTGAGTATGACACCAGATAGCCGAATCCAGGCCACGGGTCAACCTGCGTATCTTTTACAATTGCTGATTCCTGTCCAACCTATGAGACCCACCAGGTTCCAACACGTTCATTTGCTAACCCCTCTTCCACCTTCTTGTTTCCATTTGGAATCAACTAGACATTCATCGTTGACATTCTTGGGTCTAACATTATGGAATCCTCTCCCTCCTGGTTTGAGAAAAGAGACTAATTTAACCAAAGCAGCATTAAAAATGCACTTTTACGTCCAAGTCTTTGGTGATTTATGCAGTCGATTGTGGGTGTGGGAGGGGAGGGGATGGTTAGTGTGACAGTGCTATCATTTCTTAATTTCTTCTTCTGTATTTTCCTTACACTTTTTAGTGTTATTGTAAATCATCTTGCTTGGCAATTGCCTGAACGCATGATATACAAAAATCATTAAATAGATATAATAAATAATTAGTCTACTTTTTCTTCAACGGTCTACAACTAGAAATGGCAGGAATGTTTTCTTAAAATTAAATTTTCAAGGTGTGATGAGAGACAAGAAAAGAGGATAGCTGCTAACACCCATGCCAAGAAATTGTGGCATAGGAAGTGGACATCTCTGGTCACACTACAGACTAAACCGCCTTTATTCACAATATCATCTGACTGTGAATTTGAATCTCTTGCGCTTCTACAAGAACGCTAATGGATGTGAAGGCACATTTTAAATAGTATGTGGAGATCAGGATTGAAGACGTCAAGGTCGGGATGTATTCATTTCTGACAGTATTGTAGAAACGGCTCTGCTAAACATGGAGTGGTTTCTAAAATATATACAAGGAAGTGTATCAACACCAAACAATGCGAAGAGTCGCTTCACAAATGTACATGTGAGAAAAATCAATGGAGAAGAAAGCAGACAACGTACACGTGAAAGTGATAGCATTTCAGAACTTGCATGAGTAAATGGGATGTAAGAGCCATTTCGCAAACTAAGAAGTGTAGATGCTACACAGGATACCCTCTTTACCTCATTTCAATTTGGAGGGGGACATAAAGGATTCTTCTTTACACTCCCCTAGTTTAATCCCTCTTGTAAAGAAATGACCAAAACACACACTTTTTTAAAACCTACACATGCCAGGGAATATTGTAGGTGTAAACCCCTGTGTGGAGAATTTTGGGCTTACACGTGCATTCCCTATCTGAAACAGGGAATAGATGTGTAGACTTTCATCCTGCTCAGACCATGCCCCCTTGAAATTTCCACATACCTAAGGATATCCACATGTAAGTTGGACTCTTTCTAAAATGTCCATTTACACATGGCTGTAATTTACACAAGTAAAAGCCCAATTATGCACATGGAAATCGTGTATAAGGCTTCTAAAATAACTCCCATAGTGTACTTGGTGTACTGAAAAAGCTAATTAAGCATTCAACATGGCTAAAATGTTCTGTGGCATTCTGGGTTGGACTAACATATGCACCTTGAGCTGCTACTGGATGGAAACCTGAAAAAAAAAAAGTTGCAGCGCAGGTTGATGCGTGCTCTTGTAGTGCAAGAGTCTCGATTATGGAACTCACCGTCACTCGGTTTGCAACTTTAAAGGTGGTAGATTATTTTTTGGAGATAAGTTAAGACAATGGCTTTATAGGTCTTGCATTAAATAAAATATAGTAGGTTCCAATAGCTCCAGTTATCGCAGGACTGTAAATATATTGAAGCCGAATTTTATTGTATTTTGTGATGTGGTGAATAGCACAGGGGATAAGGGTCACGCATTCTTATTTTGTTTCTGTTATTGTAGGTAGCTTCAGGCTTAATTGGCAAAGCGTGTAATGAAGTACTGGAATATATAAATAACTAAGCGGCGCTATGATCACGGCAACCGAACGAGATTTTTCTTCGGCTGACAAGAAGCTGGCATTTTGTGGTGCGGTTCCCGACTGGGCCATTTTAGCTCATACGCAGACCTTCCTATGTTACCCTCAGCTCTGTCTAAAAAGAAACGCCACATTCCATTGTGCCTGATCGCACAAACTCTTGAGTCTAACGTTAGGAAAACAGACCCACCAGGCAGCACGAGACACCAGGAACTGAAAGGAACGAGACTTCTCATCACCTAAAGTTTTGCTTACATGAACAGCATTAAAGCCTCTTGTTGGCTCTGGTAGGAGATATAGTGACAACCGTAGCAGCCAAATTGCAGAACTTCCACTTATAATTCAGGAAACTCATTCAATTCATGGGTTTCCATTCCTGCAACTCCTAATTAATTTCTGATTTTACTGCTCTCAGCCCGGACGAAGCAGGGCCATTAAGAAGCAGGTTAGTGTTCTGTGAACTTATCGGAGGAAAAAAACATAACCAGGGGGGCCAGCTCCTGGCTCTCACACAATCAGCAAGGATGAGACTTTAAATCAAGAGCTCATCCTAAATGACAGACTTGGCATCACTAAAATCCTTTCAGGTTCAATGGAAAACACTGTAATTGTTCTGGAAGGCAGACCTGTAGATCTCTTTTCATGTAACTTCAGCGCATGCTTGCCCGCAGTTCAACTATAATCTGCGTGAGATTAAGACTGGGGCAAAAGACAGTGTTGTAGCTCAGTGTTGTAGACAGTGTTGTGCTGGGGTTTAGTTCCGAGGACAGCAGAACATCTGTAGTTTGAAAGTCAGGAGTCTTGTCTGATTCGCATGAGGCCTGGCGCTAGATGAGGGGTCGCTATCAGCTCAAATGTTTTGCTGCACTGATAAAGTTATGTTGAAGCTCAAACAGGAACAGTACAATTTGCTGCGAGTCAGGATTAAATGTATGTGGGGCCAAGGACGAAGGCTGAGGAGATTGATGCACGCCATCAAGGAGGTACTAACCCCCCAGGACTAAAATAAACATATACTCTGTCTATGAGAACTGGGCACATTAAAATACTGGAGGGCAGGAGTAGCTTAGTGGTTAGAGAAGCAGGCGGAAAACCAGGGAAACTAGAGTTCAAAGCCAGTTGATGCTCCTTGAAACCTTGGGCAAGCCACTTAACTCTCCACTGTCTCAGGGGCATGTTTACTAATATCCAGTAGCTTACCATGGGGTTAGCCCCAAAATTTAGTGTAGGAGTGGTGCCAGACCTGCGCTAAAAAAAACAGACATCTATCCTGTCTTTGTGTAGTTAGCATGGGTTGTGAGACACCCCTGGGCAAACCGTTTGCCATGAGGAACATGGGTGAACTGAACACCACCCATTGAGGTGGAGGCAAATGCCCTCGGGCTACGTGTAACATTGCCGTTAGTGTACTAACCGTAACGTCTGCACCCTACTCCTGACCCACCCGGTTTCCAACCCAACACGCAGTTAGCGCAGGACTTTTAGCATGGTTGCATTTTTCGCTCACAGTAGCAATTGCTGCGGCCTGCTTGTCACGTACTAAACCTCGTGTTAACCGTTACAACACCTTAGTAAACATGCACCTATGACTGTAAGCCCTCTGGGGAGAGAAAAGTACCTGCCCTGCCTCGAGCTGCTTCTTAAAATGTGCGAGTGAAACCCAAAAATAATTACTATCTGGACCGTACTTAAATTAGCATTTTTTTAAAACACTGGCCATAGTATTTAAATAAAGTCTGGGATTTTGGTGCCGGTAGCTGGATAGTACGTGCTGCTGAATATCGGGGGTTGGCACTGTTGGGACAGTGGCAGTTTTCAGCTTTCTCGCTGTCCCGTTCTGATGACGATCACGCTGGTCTTGGAGAGATCACGCCTCAACGCACCGTCTACAAGGCGCCTCTGACATTTTCACTACATCAGTTGGATTGGAGCAGAATGGTGTAAAGGCTGGATTGGGAAGTAGGACACCCGAGTTTAAGTCCTGCTTCTGCCACTACTACTCTCGGTGACACTGTCTGCCACTTTAAGCTCTCAGGGACAGGGATTCCCTGTACCTGTGCATAAGTTATTATTGTACGATGTGCTGGCAAGGATATCAGAAGAACGCCGGTATAAAGACTGAGCAAGTTCTGCAGCCCAACGGGACTGTGGTCTGGTGCACAGGTCAGTGTGGAGATGCACTGATGGGAGTTACAAATGGACACGACGGGAAGAGTGGGGGTGGGGGGGGGGAGACTGGAGGTCAAATTCCAATACAGAAGGCTGCTGTGAATCAGGGCTGGAAGAACTGGATACTGCAGGCGCTAGAAGGAAAGTGGAAGCAGATCGGAAAAGCAAGAGATGCTGTACACAGCAAAGAGCCGTGGCAGCGGCGAGGACAGCAGCTTACGCTATAGGTGACTAAAGTCTGCAAAATCCATCCCTCACTATCAAAAGCACTAAAACTACTTCACCTGCAAAAGCCATTAGAACCACAAAGTAGGTCTATGAATTTTAGGAACAAATTGCCAGCCCCTTTCCCTGTTTATCATTCAATCAATCAAAACTAACTAACAGGAAGACATCTTTTTTACTGTCAGTTCAGGCTACCGCAGATTCACACCAGGCTCACAATATCAATAGCCATCATAGATCATCAGTAGCTGAGAACAAATCTAATAGTCCTGGCCCCCAGAACCAGAAACCGGAAAGAAGCCTCTCTCTCTCAGCACGGCCTACCATGCAAGCAGCTGCCTCCCTTCCCTCCAGACTACCTCTTGTTTGTCTGCTCCAGAGCGATGAGGTGCCCATAAGGGACTTTGTTAATTTTTATTCCATACTCTCTGATTAATGAAATATCCCGTGGAGAGTGAGGACAGGAAAGCTCTGTATGACGCAGGAAAGAGCCAACAATATGTTTTGTTCTTTTTAACCCTCTCTACAGCGTTCCGTAAACAACCTGTCCTGATGCTCTGAGGTGTTGCAACTTTGATCCTGGGGACCGTTCATGCCATTTTCTTACGCAGTGAAAGACGCTCTCTCACTTATCTCCCTTTCAGCAGGGCGCTGTCAGACAGAAAGCTGAAAGGGCTTGCAGAGGTCACAAAGTGACCGGAGTAACCAAGACAGGACTCCTTTCCCCTGCAAACCTCCCCTCCCCCAGGAGCCAATCTGCTTCTCTGATCAATGCAGAGGTCATATGAGGAGGAAGAAAAAAAAAAAGAAAGTGGAAACCATCTGATCCATGAGGACCAATGTCTTTATTCAGTCTGAAAACTAAGGCCTCAGTCCTGCAACATTTCTGAGCTCATAGGAACTGATGAATAGCTAGAGGCAGCTGACCGGTAGCAAATTAAATATATATGCCTTTGTCCTGACGGTGATTGATTTCAGACGTCTTTTTGCACACTTTGAATTTCATAGACTAGAGGCCTATGCAACAGCAATTGATCTGAAAATAAAATTCAACATAGCAATTAAATAGCTATATGCACTCCATGCAATCAAGGATGTCCAACCAACGGGCAAACTAGGTGGTGGCCTAAGGGAGCAGCTTGGGGGGGGGGGGAGAAGAGAGAGAAAGAGGCAAAGAGCAGGGCATTCAAAGCTAAACAATAGATTCTGACAGACAAGAGACATACGGCTTAATTTTACGGTGCCAACAACTTCAACCAACTCTGGGACCGGCTCTGCATGTAATGAGTGTGCATGCTAAGAACATAAGAAATGCGATACTGGGTCAGATCAAGGCCCATCAAACCCAGTATCCTGTTTCCAACAGTGGCCAATCCAGGTCACAAGTACCTAGCAGTTTCCCCAAAACACACAGGTTCCACAATGCTCGTCCCAGGGTAAACAGTGGATGTCCCAAGTCCTTTTTTATTAATGGCTTATGGACCTTTCCTCCAGGAACTTGTCCAAACCTTTTTTAAACCCAGCTACACTAACAGCTTTTGCTACATCCTCCAGTAACAAATTCCAGAGTTTGATTACACGTTGAGTGAAAAAATATTTTCTCTTATTAGTCATAGGTTACCCTCTAGCTTCATTGCATGCCCCCTAGTCTTTCTATATTTTGATGGTGTAAACAATCGATCTACATTTACCCGTCCCACTCCATTGATTAATTTATAGAGCTCTATCGTATCTCCCCTCAGCCGTCTCTTTTCCAGGTTAAAGAGCCCTAACCTTTTTAGCCTCTTCTCATAGGAGTATCCTTCCATCCCCATTACCATTTTGGTGGCTTTTCTCTGTACTTTTTCTAATTCTGCTACATCCTTTAAGATACGGAGACCTGTCTGTTTATATATATCTATCAGGCAGATGCAGAAAACCGGTGCTATACGCGCGCTGAATCTACTTTTTATGCGCTCAACAATTCACACATTTCAATGCGCATTGCAGCAAGGATATAGTATGAAATGAACAATACAGTAACTTTGCGCATGCAAATGAGCCACTGCGGCATTAAACTGGGAGAGCAAGTCAAACATGCGCACAAGAAGTTGGCACTAGTTTGGCATCTCTCCCAGAGAAATGGGCGTGTGGCTAATTTGCATATCAGCCCCAAAATTATTTTGATGGCCTTGGGGATGATCACAGCATAGGGAAAAGCCCCCGATGCCATCAAATTACTGTCGGGGGGCCAGTGTCCTGACAGTGGCTACCTGGTGGGTGAGGTCAGACTGCCATAAAAGGTAGACTATGCCTTATATGGCAGTTTAATCCTGCCAGTGCATCCCAGGATGCATTGGGTGGGGCCAAGCACCGCCACCTTTCAAGATGACAGACTCAGAGCAGGAGCGCATAGGCAGCACTCCTGCTTATTTTAAGGTACCGGGTAGATGGTGGTGGATTTAGAGGTCGCTAGACCACCAGGTTATTTTATTTTTATTTAATTTGGGGTGGAGAGTGGGGGTTTCAGGAGCTACTAGACCACATTTGGTCAGAGTACTGGCCCCCGCCAATATTTTGATGGTATCGGGGCTTTTCCCGATGCCGTGATAGTCCCCGATGCCATCAAATTACTGTCAGGTGTTTGCGGGGGGAGGAGAGGGGGGGGGGTGAAAATCAAGGCTGCTGGGCCACCAGGGATTTGATTTCACTCTTTCGATGGCATCAGCAGCTTTGCCTGATCATCTGAGGAGAAGATGATCTAGGCATTGGGAAAGCACCTGGTGCCATCAAAATACTGTCAGGAGCATGCAGTAAAAATATTGGCGCTATGGCTGGTTGCGAAATCCTCTACACCTGTCTTTGCATTGGGCGTAGCCATGATTTGCATACCAGACTATTAAGTGCAGCTCATTTTCCAACAATTTAAATACATTTAAATACTCGTGGCGTTAACAGGGCGCTAATTCTTCTGTTGGTGTTTATGCACACGTCAGTCTGTTTCTTTGCATTTAACATGTGCTTAAATGTGGTGTTTTCAGTGCTTAAAGGCTGCGCTAGCTTTCTGCTTCGGCCTGTGTATGCTGGATGTCACGTGTGGATGTTACCAAATGTTATGCCTCAGAAATCACAAGTGACAGCAATCTGTCAGTGTCACCAGAACCAAAAGAAGGATTTATCCAGAGGTAGTATATTCACTTTTACCTGCTTCTAACTTTGTATGAGTGGAGGAATAGCCTAGTGGTTAGAGCAACTGCCTCATACCCAGAAGATCAAGGGTTCAATTCCCACTGGCACTCCTTGTGACCTTGAGCAAGTCACTTTACCCTCCATTGCCTCGGAAGAAAAGGCTGGCAATCTATTTCTGGTGATACATTGCCAAGAAAACCCAGAGGTAGCTGGGTCACTATGAGTCAACTCTGACTTGATGGCACTTAAACAAAAAAACCTTTGTATAACAAAGGGGTGAGACTCTACTGGATCAACTCAGACCAGCTATGGAGCCAACGTAGTTCAGTTCTCTAGCCTCATTTTCAATTTTGATAGATGGACTGCCAGGCCTGACCCAAACACCAGGCAGACCAGGTGTCCACCTAGGGCAGCAGACCTCAGAAAATGGCAGCTCAGTGATGTCACCAAAATTAAAAGCAGCACCATGATGGGTCTTTGAGCACTCTCATAGCTTGCCACCCCTACACCCTCCGACAGTTGGAGGAGGCAGGACCGGCAGGCCTTGAGCGCATACAGTGCCTGAAGGCCCATTGCCATGCTGCTTTTACTCTCTCCGCAGGCTTGACTGGGGCCAAGGATGAAGGACTGCCAGCAATGAGGGGGGGGGGGGGAATGACTAGGCTGGGTAGCCCCAGGGGGGGAGGGGGTGAAGTAAGAAAAGGAGAAATGCAGGACCCTAGCGGGAGGGAAGGATGAAGGGCCTAGAGCAATCCCCGAGGGCAGGGGGGAGGGGGTAGCAGCATGTGGCCGAAGCATTGTCTATGGCAGCAGCAGCTACCCTTGGGCTAGCCCCGGGCATGCACATAAAATTTTTAAAAAAAAAACGTTAATATTTAAAAATAGGATGTCCAATGATGCATTTTTACTGGATTACTGTGGGAGGGGGTGTTGCGATGATCCTGCTTATTAGTTATGGAAAATCTCGGGGGGGGGGGCACCCAACATCTGGCCCTGTGGATTGCTACCATTAATACTCTATCTCTTTGCTATTATTCCTTTCCATTTTGTTTAGAAATAAAGTTTCTTTTTTTTGGCCTAGCGGTTTTTATCTGCTACTTTGCATTTCCAACTCACTTAGAAGAAGGGCTAGCGAATCTGGACATTTTCCCAACTTTATAATCCTTCCCAATTTACGGTAGCCCAGTCATTGCAGTGACTGTCATTGGCAGGGTCCGTGCACCACAAATTCCTTCTGGAACCCTGCAATGATGGCCTCTAAATCCAGCCACTAGGAGGTGCCACTGTGTAATGACTGCTGACTCTTTCCCCCCAAAGGGCTGACAATACCGTCTCTGGCTGTCTCATGGTCTAGATTCAGAAGACCTGTGATGTGTTTAGCAGTGCCCAGCATGGCAGCACTAGCCCTAAAATTCTGTTTTAATAGGAGTCTGGGTCTTTTGCCATTCCCTTCAATTACCAGCCAGCAGAGGGCGCTATTAGTAACTGTAATAGCTGATTACACTTCCTTGACAACTTGGTTCAAACATTTTAAGCCACTTAAAAAAAATCTATGATTTTAGTTGCTGTAGGACATAGTGAGGACATATGATGAATTCACATATTGCAGTCTCATATCATGATGTATAACACCACTCGTTATCTAAATGAGCTTCTGAGCAGGTGAGATTTGTTGTGATCTCAGATTAAAAGAAAAAAAAGAAAAATGCCAAGGAATTTTACGAAGTTCCGAGTACGATCTGCCGGTTTGCAAAATTATCTGCAATGTTTTCATATCATCTTCTTTTTTCCCTATTTGTATTCATAATCCAGAAGACCCCACCCCCACCTTTAAAACCTGCATAATGCCATAGTCATACATGATGCTTACAACTCAGGATAGTCATAATATCTCCCCCCCCCCCCCCCCCATCTCCACTCCAAAAGAGGAAAAAGAGGTTGTGATTTATTCAAGGCTACCGGGCGAGTGGGGTTCGTCTTTCCGAAGTGCGGGGTCTGGCTACCAAGCCCACCGGGCTGCCTCTTCTCCCTGTCTGTGGGACTGACGGTACTGTCTGATTTTGTGGCTGGCGCCTTGTGGGGGAGAGACTGACAGTGGCTCAGAGGGGCCCAGGAGGGCTGCAAATCACACAAGCCACGGTTATTCCTTAGATATCTAATGAGGAAAAGTCAATGTCAGCTCTCCGAGAACACTTTCCTTCTCAGCCATCCGTGGTGCTGGAGGGAGGGGGAAGGGGGTTCGGAAAAACAGCGGAAATCGTCCCTCCTCCCAATCTCGGGGTTTTTCTTTTTCAGGGGTAATGGGATTACATTTTGGGAAGTGTGATTATTTGTAGATCTTTCCCCTGAAAACCAACCCTCGAGTTACTCTACTGGTCTTACAGACGGTGCACGCCCGGCTCTCCGTTTAACCTCCTCGGAGCTAGCAAATGCTTCTAACACAGGCTACGTCCATTCAAATCGCCACATTAGCGCCAGCACTAGTCTGTACATCGGGCGTTTTCCTTTCAAGCGTTCGCGGTTCAAACATTCTGGGTTTCTTGTACTTAATGGCTTTCCCCCGTTGTTTGTTTTTGTCTGTGGGAATAATCATGAATAAATCTGTCTCTCTCTCTTTATGCCTGATGTTATGGTGCTCTATCCATTGACTTCCTGGATCCATTAAGTAGTCCCCCTCTCCCTCTCCTATCTCCTTTAGCTTTTTGGGGTTTACACTATTTCTGGAACCAGTGTGATATAATTTGATTATCAACCCCCCTTTGTTATCATACCTTCTTTATGCCATTTCCCTCAAAAGGTCTTCTAAAAGATGCAAGAAACGGGCATCCCATGCACGGGCGAATAATACAGCGATGATCACTTCATCGCGTTTGCCAGTGCATGTCGAGAATAAACGAATACCGAAAGGGCAACACGTTACACAGAGTCCTGTCGGAACCTGAAACGACTTACCCCCGCGGCGGCAGCAGGGAGCAGGCACTCCACTTCACGGCAGTACAGAATCCAGGGAGCGGGCAGGGGCACCGACCATGTCCTGCTAAAGCCCTTGACCTTCAAGGAAAGACCAACGCTTGGGATGCATCAGAGGAGAACTTTCTCAGGGCATCGTCCGTACAAGTTTTCCTCCGGATCGCTTCCAGTAGCCCTGCTCCGAAGGAGCCTCCTCTCTTATCCAGATCGCCGAAGTTTGTGGCTCCGTGAGATGTCCCTTCTCGGGCTCCGGGGGTAAAGCGTGCGGGTGTCCCAGATCGCGCACCCCGCGACGCACTAGGGCAAAGCCGGCTCCAAGTTGGGCGACCTGAAGCGCTCGCTGCGCAGACCCGGCTCTCGCCTACTCGCTGCTGCTCTGCGCCTTCGGTGGGCTGCCCGAGTCTCTTATTTACATGCTGCTGCTGCTCCTCCTCCTCCTCCTCGTTACCACGCGGCGCCCCAGCCCTCCTCCGGGTCCCCTTCCTTAACGCGCTGCTGCTGCTGCACTGAACACAGCCTCGGACAATCGGCGGATGGGTGACCATTGGCTTTTAACACTGCCCCTGCCCGGATCCTCCTCGTTAAACGCTTCCCTGCCTCCAGCCTTGAATAGGCAGCGTTTCCTCGCCACTTCCACCTGCCCCCCTGTGCTCTTTAAGCAAAAGGAAGGAGCCGTGTTTTCCCCTTTTATTTATTTATTTTTTCTTTTCACACCCTCCTGCTTCATCAGCCAGGGGTCACTGAGAGCTGGGGTGCTTCATTTATTTATTTAATGTATTTGCACGAAGCAGGGACAGACCTGGATGAGTGACCTCTTCTGCTGTTTAGTATAGTGCAGAAAAAAATGAATTTGTGTCTCCTCCATTCTCTAAGTCTATTGAAAGATTTTTCACGGCTGGAGCAATGCAACGCCGCGTCCGAAAGACTGAAGGGTTTGCATACTTTAAACTCTGACAATCTACTTCCGGTCACACTGCCAAGAAAGCCCAGGAGCTGCTCGGTCGCCAGGAGTTAGCATTGACCCCGAAGCACACACTGCATGGCTTTGCTTTGTTACTTTCCCCCACCTGTACTGATCTGGAAAGTGCTAACAAAGATGCTGTCTCTGCAGAAATGGCAGTGGAAGCAAAAAGCACGGTTAAAGAAAGCCCATCCCCCTCCAAAGAGGGCAACAAGAAGAGAGGAGTGAAGTACGATCCATTAGATCAGCAAGATACGGTTACTTCCACCAGATTCCCTGGGTCTGACCTTCTCTCCCGTGCTCCAGAAATGGGTTAAAAAAAACCAATCCCAGTGCTGAGACTGTAAAAAAAGTGCTACTTTTCCTTGAATATAGTCCTATCAGCAGGGTCATCTAGGGAAGCACAGCTCACATTGCCTGCAGCTCCAACCCTGTGCTGAGCCGAGCCATAGCGTGCTGGCACAACCCACAGCTGCTGAAGCAGGCTGCAGGGTTGTCTACAGGGGCCATGTGCAGAGATTAATTGCAGGCCTCATTTGCATAGGGGGCCTCATTTGCATAATATTTTCATAATGTTAACATGCAGTTTTTGGTAAATCTGCTTCTTAATGAGTGTCTGGATAAAGAAAGACTAACAGATTTCCTACCTTACTATATTCCAGTACCAACCGCCAGGCCCATTAGGAAGTACTATAAACACTGACCATTTAGAACTCATATCAAATCCACCCTATCATAACAGCACTACCAGGACTCACAAAGCACCAAACCCTACCTATCAAAAAGCAACACTGCAAATATTAAAACCAATACATCTCAGAGAATACCAATGCATCTCCTACTGGGGAAATAGAGCAAGTGACAGGGTCAAATAGAAACTACATGAACAGAATACCTCAGTTTGTTTAAAATGTACAACATAGACCATCACCAAAGAACAAGGGATCACAAATTAGAAATAGGAAGACAATAATTAAACTGGGAACCCCAAAAGCCAAACTTGGAATGTACAACAACACTGCAGAAATAAAACTATAAATTAATTTCCTCTTGTACTAAACAAAACACAAAAGACATTAACAATGCACATTTCCCAGAGCTGACATATTCCAGTTAATAAATTCAAAATAAAGTATTTTTCTACCTTTTGTTGCTTGTGCATTTTCTTTTTCAGTTGCAATTGCTCCAGTCACTTTCTTCTGGTTTCTTTGTGTCTTCTGCGAGCTATCCATTTGTCCTTTCTTCTCTTTTAGATTTTTTTCCAAATTTTTTCTCTGTATCTGCTTTAACATACTGATCTTTCCCCTTTTGCTCTTTCGTCCATTTCTTTCCTTATTCCTTTATCATCCACTCAAATTTCACCCTTCCATTCTCAATCTACACTTACTCTTCCAATACCCGACCCATCGTAGACTTTTCTTCCCTCCCACACAAAATATCTTTTCCCCTCCCCATTCTCATTCCCCATTCCTTTCTAGTTCTCCCCCAAAATCAACTCCCTTATAGTTCTAGACCCACCCAGCATCTGCCCCTTCTAGTCCCAGTCTCCCAAGCTTCCACATCAGCCCATTTCCAGTCCTAGCCCCCCAAATGCTGTTTTCCAGTTCCATTCCAGCCCCCCATCAGCCCATTTCCATGCCAAGCTCCCCCATCAGCCCATTTCCAGCCCAATTCCAGCCCCCATCAGCCCATTTCCAGTCCATTCCCCCCATCACAGCCCACGTAGTCCGTTTCCCCCTCCCCCACCATCACAGCCCACTTGCAGTCCATTTCCCCCTCCCCCACCATCACAGCCCATTTCCAGTCTGTTCCCCCCCCCATCACAGCCCATTCAGTCCTAGCCGCCCCCCCCTCCGAAGAGCCCCACGCCGTCTAAGGGGCTGCAGAGGGAGAAGCCCGCACGAGGCCCCGGCTCCCTCTGCACAGCCCGCCAGCATGAAGAGCCTTAACCTTCACGCTGGTGGCTGTTTCAGTGAAGCCGCGAATGCTGGGAAAGGTTAAAGGCAATGCCCTGGTTGTCTAGGCGCTGCAGCAGTGACTCCTTGGCAGTGGCCCACAGCTGGCCATGTGCTTCAGCACACATTGCCTGCCGCTTTTGATCCTCCAAAGTTGTGTGGGAAGGGTCAAAAGCAGCATGTCATGTGTGCAGAAGCACATGGTCTGTGGCTGTGGTAGAGTCGCCCCCATCCCGCTGCCGGAATAAGTGGTAGCAGGGGGGAGGGGGTGGTGCAACTTGGGATGCAGCAGAGAGAGGGTGGGGGGAAATGAGAGAAACCCTTGGACCAGCCCTATATAACATGAGGATTGCCGAACAACTCTTCCCTCTAGCACCTACACTTCCTACTGCTGCACAAGTAGCCTAGTGGTTAGAGCAGTAGCCTGAGATCAAGAGTTGAATCGCCCTGGCACTAGTCGAGGCTTTGGGCTAGTCACTTAATCCTCCATTGCCTTAGATACAAACTTATGGGCCAATGCAAAAAGAGCACTGTGCTCTTTGCGTGAAGATAACGCAACTTATAAGCACAAGTTCTGACCTGCCAAATGCAAAAAAACGTGTAAACAGCAAAGGAAAAGCAAGCGCACACAGTAACGTGAAGCATATTTAAATTATAGGCAAATGAGCTTCGCATATTAAAATGGCATACTAATATTGTCTGTGCCAGATGCAGAGACACCAGTAGAGGATTATGAAACCAGCCGAAGCGGCAGCATCTCTGCACCAGGGTCTGAGGTGGCTTAAATGTCCTGTACATGCCCCCAACAGTATTTTGATGGCATTGGGGACTTTTTCCAATATCTGGATCAACGGAGGTGAAGCATCAAACTTCCCTTCAGATGCTCCAGGCATCGGGGAAAGCCCCCATTGCCATTAAAATACTGTCAGGGGGCCGGTGCCCTGCCAGAAACTAAATCCCGGGTGGTTCAGCAGCCCCGAACACCCACCCCACAACCTTCCTGGTACCTTCACAAAGGACTGGGAGTGTTGACCATGCATGCCCATTCCTGCACCACCATCTTGAAAAATGGTGGCACCTGGCTCCGCATGGTACATCCTGAGATGCACTTAATGGTATCAGCCTGCCATATAAGGCATTTTCTACATTATATGGCAGTCTGACTCTGCCTGGTGCATCCCAGAATGCACTGCTTGGGGCCAGGCACCACCATTTTTCAAGCTGGCAGTGCAGGAACGGTAGCATGTGGACAATGCTCCCACTCCTTTGTAAAGGTCCCAGGAGGGGGTTCGATATCACAGGGCTACCATGGTTAGTTTTAATGGGAGGGGTGGGGGATCAGATCCGTTGGGCCACCATGGATTTGGTTTCTGTCAGGGGCACCAGTCCCCTGCCTGGAGCATTTGAGGGGAAGTTGGACTTGCATGATTTCACATACTGTATGGATCTGCCCTGTGGCTACCAAATAGGGATGGTAGTCATTGAATAGTCATTTTCAAGAAAGGAAAAATTGGTCTCATGCTATGTATCGCCATACGAGATGGAGGTAGCTCTTCCTAACAAATCCAAACCCTCTTCCTTGCACCAGCATCTCATACACCACATTGAGACTCTAGAGCTCTGCCTGCCTTATGGGTCCTGCACGTGGAACAGGAAGCATTATGGAGAATGCTACCCTGGAAGTTCTGGATTTCATCTTCCTATCTAAAAGCCTAAATTTGGCCTCCAGAATTTCCCTACCACACTGTCCTATGTCATTGGTACCAACATGCACCAAGACAGCAGACTTCTCCCCGGCATTATCTAATACCTTGCCTAGATGGTGGTTGTGTGAGGTCTGCTACCTTCGCACCAGCCGCCCAGTTATCTACATGCCTAATGATCGAATCACCAACTATAACGGCCATCCCAATCCTCCCCTTATGGGCATATGGCCCAGGAGAAACTCCTCAGTGTGAGAGGGTTTCACATCACCTTGGCGACAGGTGCTAGCTACAGGATCACTTCCTGCCACACCAGGGTGATGCTTTCCTGTGACTTGACCTCTCTCCTTTATGGCAACAGGGAGGTTGCAGACTGGAGGTGGGACTATAGACGAGACCTACAGAGACGTACTTCTGTATACTTCTCTGTCTTCTTTATGTGGTAGATGGAGGACAACCAGTGGGACACTGTGATAACCTGGGTACAAACTATATCATAATGATAGAGCTGATCAAATTGGTGGAGGGGTTGCTCTCTATGTTAGAGAGGGCATTGACTCACAAAGGATTAAAGTTCTACAGGAAACAAAATTCGCTGTAGAATCTCTATGGATTGAAATTCCATGTAAAATGGGGAAGGCGATGGCAGTGGGGGTGTACTATCGACCGCCTGCCCAGAATGAACAAATGGATGATGAAATGCTCAAAGAAATCAGGGAAGCTAACAAAAGTTACAGAATGGTAATAATAATGGGTGATTTCAATTACCCCGGTATTGACTGGGTCAGTGTCACGGCAGGACATGCTAGGGAGATACAATTTCTAGATGAAATAAATGACTGCTTCTTGGAGCAGCTGGTTCATGAACCGACCAGAGGGGAAGCCATTTTGGACTTAGTCCTTAGTGGAACACCAGATCTGCTGCAAGAGATAAGGGTGTTGGGGCCACTTGGCAATAGTGATCATAGCATGATCGCATTTGATTTAATTAATGGAGGAGGAATGGTAAGGAAATACACATTACTACCTTTTAACTTTCGAAAGGGAGACTATGATAAAATGAGGAAAATAGTTAAGAAGAAACTAAAAGGAGCAGTTGCAAAGGTTAAAGACTTACATCAAGCTTGGGTGTTGTTTAAAAATGCTATCTTGGAAGCCCAGACCAGCTGTATTCCACGCTTTAAGAAAAGTGGAAGGGAAGATGGCGGCAGCTGCCGTTCCTGTGTGAGAGCGTTTTTTCCTACCTGAATGGGACAGAAGCGCAAAGGCAAGGGGGGGGACTTTGCCTTCTCAATCCCCTTCTGCCTCAACGCCGATTGCCTCTGGCCCGATGGATTCTTTTGTTTTGCGCTCCAGCTGGGCTGTGACAGAAATAGGGGAGGAATCCCGAGCTGAGATATCGCCGGAGTCTGGAGGCTCGGCGGTTACTTCGGGTCTATCTCTCTCTCCTGTGAGTCCTGCACCGAAGTTTTCTCGTGCCCTGTCCCTTCCGGAAGGGTTCCTGGAGCTTGGCTCCCACCCGAAGTTGGAGGCAGCCGGTGGCTCGAGTGGGCCAGGAAAAGAGGCACGGTTGTCCTGTAGGAATGTTACTCCTGCGGCGTCTTCATCGTTTACTCCAACGGTGCCAAGTAAGGGGGATTCCACAGGCTTGTTGTTACCTGTGGAGGATCGAGAGCCTGTAGCAGGAATGGCTGCTGGTGAGATGAAATCTGATCCGGGCTTACCGTTTTCTCTGCCGAGACCGGAGAGTTTTACATTGGAATCGATTTGGCAGGCGATTCTTCTTCTTGGGGAGGCCCTGGTACCATGGGTAACATCTTTGGAACAGAAAGTGAATAATGAATCTTTGATTGTGGAGAGTTTGGATCAATGAGTGAATATTTTGCAACCAGAAGTGGCAGAGATGCATCAGAAGTTGGAGGGATTGGAAGCGCAGTCAGATGCTTTTCGGAAGAACTTTTCATCTATTCAAGCTAAGTTGGAACACTTGGACAATCTTGCAAGAATGAATAATTTGCGGTTAATTAATTTCCCTAGAATTTCCTCTGTATCTCCGAGTGAAATGTTTAAACAATATTTAAATGAGGTGTTGGGGGTTTCTGCTGAATTATTTCCCCCCTTGGTGAGGGCTTATTATCTACCGAAAGGTAAATTGTTCCTTGCGGTAGCTCAGGAGGGAACTGATTTGGCACAATGTAATATTCTAAATGTAACTGACTTATTGGAGAAATCTATGGATGAGACTCCTGTTTCCTCTACCTTGCTGGTAACTTTTGCGTTGTTATCTGATAGAGAGTGGGTGTTGAGGCTTTTCTTCAGGAAGAGAAATTTATCCTTTAAAGGGTTAACGGTAAGAATATACCCGGATTTGGCCAGGGATAGCTTACCTCAGCAGCACAGGACAGGGTACTGTGTAGCAGCCCTCTTTTAATAAGTGTTATATCCCTCCCTCCCTCCCCACACCCACCCTCCCCTGGGATAATCACAGCTTTATAGGTACTTGCACAACTTAAAAGACAGGAGGTGCTCTCAGGTGAAGCTCATTACCCAAATCAGTCATACACTAAGGACCTGAGATTAATTAAGCTTCAGGTGAACAAGGTATATTAAACTTATTAGGTACAGTTTTAGTGGTATAAATATCCATAGCACCCTTTAGTACGTAAAGAACTTAAAGATCTAAACATAAACTTAAAACTAAGATGCAGACAGCAGTCCAGCAGCGAGATGTGGGCTTTCCAGTCTTTTGCATTGAGTGTCACATGTATGATTTTCTCCCAGCTGGTGAGAGGTCTTACGTGTGCACTAGGTGCAAGGAGCTCTTTGCTCTCAGGGAACGTCCGTTCTCTAGAGGCTAAAGTAGCAGACTTGGAAAGCATAAGACAGACAGAGAGGAACATAGACGAGACCTACAGGGATATAGTCCTGAAGTCCCACCTCCAGTCTGGCAGCATCCCTGTTGCCATGGAGGAGAGAGGTCACGTGACAGGAGAGCATCACCCTGGTGTGGCAGGAAGTGATCCTGTAACTAGGACCTGTCCTCCAGATGATGTAAACCCCTCTTGCACCGAGGAGGTTTCTCCAGGGCCAAGTGCCCATGAGGGAAGGGTTAGGACAGCAGTTATAGTTGGTGATTCGATCATTAGGCTTGTAGATAGCTGGGTGGCTGGTGGATGTGAGGATCGTCTGGTAACATGCCTGCCTGGTGCGAAGGTAGTGGACCTCACGCGCCACCTAGATAAGGTCTTAGATAGTGCTGGGGAGGAGTCTGCTGTCTTGGTACATGTCGGTACCAATGACATAGGAAAATGTGGTAGGGAGGTTCTGGAAGCTAAATTTAGGCTTTTAGGTAGAAAGTTGAAATCCAGAACCTCCAGGGTAGCATTCTCCAAAATGCTTCCCGTTCCACGCGCAGGACCCATAAGGCAGGCAGAGCTCCGGAGTCTCAATGCGTGGATGAGACAATGGTGCAGAGATGAGGGGTTTGGATTTGTTAGGAACTGGGGAACATTCTGGGGAAAGGAGGGGCTCTTCCGAAGGGATGGGCTTCACCTTAACCGGGATGGAACCAGGCTGCTGGCATTAACCTTTAAAAAGGAGATAGAGCAGCTTTTAAACTAGATAATAGGGGAAAGCCGACAGTCGCCCAAGAGCGCATGGTTCGGAAGAATGTATCCTTGAAGGATACTACAAAAAGCAGAGAGGTTCCAAAAAAGAGTAAAGTAGCCCAAATGCCCTCGAGTATGGAGCAGACAGAGCTTAAAGATCCCAAATTACCCATGTCTACCAATAGCCAAATTAATATGAATAAAATACAGTCTCTAAAATGCTTGTATGCAAATGCTAGAAGTCTAATAAACAAGATGGGAGAGTTAGAATATATAGCACTAAACGAGAGGTTAGATATGATTGGAATATCAGAGACATGGTGGAAGGAGGACAACCAGTGGGACACTGTGATACCTGGGTACAAACTATATCGTAATGATAGAGCTGATCAAATTGGTGGAGGGGTTGCGCTCTATGTTAGAGAGGGCATTGAGTCAGAAAGGATTCAAGTTTTGCAAGAAACAAAATTTGCTGTAGAATCTCTATGGATTGAAATTCCATGTAAAAAGGGGAAGGCGATGGCAGTGGGGGTGTACTATCATCCGCCTGGCCAGAATGAACAAATGGATGATGAAATGCTCAAAGAAATCAAGGAAGCTAGCAAAAGTTACAGTGCAGTAATAATAATGGGTGATTTCAATTACCCCGGCATCGACTGGGTCAGTGTCACAGCAGGACATGCTAGGGAGATAAAGTTCCTAGATGAAATAAATGACTGCTTCTTGGAGCAGCTGGTTCATGAACCGACCAGAGGGAAGCCATATTAGACCTAGTCCTTAGTAGAACACCAGATCTAGTGCAAGAGATAAGGGTGTTGGGGCCACTTGGCAATAGTGATCATAGCATGATCGCCTTTGATTTAATTAGTGGAGGAGGGATAGTAAGGAAATCCACAGTACTACCCTTTAACTTTCGAAAGGGAGACTTTGATAAATGAGGAAAACAGTTAAGAAAAAACTAAAAGGAGCAGTTGCAAAGGTTAAAGACGTACATCAAGCTTGGATGTTGTTGAAAAATACTATCTTGGAAGCCCAGAACAGCTGTATTCCACGCTTTAAGAAAAGTGGAAGGAAGTCCAAAAAACTGCCAGCATGGTTTAAAGGTGAGGTCAGAGAGGCTGTTGTTGCCAAAAAAGCATCTTTCAGGAAATGGAAAAAAGAGCCAAATGACGAAACCTGGAAACAGCACAAGCACTGGCAAGTCAAATGCAAGGCATTGATAAGGCAGGCAAAGAGAGAATTTGAGAAGAAGCTTGCTGCGGAAGCAAAAACATGAAATAAAGACCTTTTCAAGTACATTCGTAGCAAAAAACCTGTGAGAGAGTCAGTTGGTCCATTAGATGATAAAGGGGTTAAAGGAGCACTAAGAGGCGACAAGGCGATAGCGGGAGACTGAATGAATTCTTTGCTTCAGTCTTTACTGAGGAAGATGTAGGGATGTTACCCATGACTGAAGTGGTATTTAAAGGTGCGGAAGAATTGAAGGAAATATCGATACATCGGGAAGATGTCTTACAACTATTAGATAAACTGAAGAGTAGCAAATCACCTGGGCCGGATGGTATACATCCAAGGGTGTTGAAAGAACTGAAATATGAGATTGCAGACCTGCTATTAGTAATCTGTGAACTATCATTAAAATCATCTCTAATACCTGAAGATTGGAGGATCGCCATTGTAACACCAATTTTTAAAAAGGGTTCCAGGGGTGATCCGGGAAACTACAGACCGGTGAGCCTGACGTCAGTACCGGGAAAAATGGTAGAAACCACTATAAAGAATAAAATTACTCAGCATGTAGATAGTCACGACCTAATGGGAGACAGCCAACATGGCTTTAGACAAGGAAGATCTTGTCTTACTAATCTGTTATGTTTTTTTGAAGGAGTGAATAAACAGGTGGACAAAGGTGAGTCGGTTGATATTGTGTATCTGGACTTTCAGAAAGCCTTTGACAAGGTCCCTCATCAGAGACCTTTGGCAAAACTAAAGAGTCATGGGATAGGAGGCAGTGTACTATTGTGGATCAGGAACTGGTTAAAAGATAGAAAGCAGAGGGTAGGGCTAATTGGCCAATTTTCCCAATGGAGAAAGGTGACTAGTGGTGTACCCCAGGGTTCTGTGCTGGGTCCGCTGCTTTTTGACATATTCATAAATGACCTGGAAAGTGGAATAACGAGTGAGGTTATCAAATTTGCAGATGACACAAAACTATTTAAAGTTGTTAAAACCCAAGAGGATTGTGAAAAATTGCAAGAGGACCCAGTATGGCATATCTTATGTTCTTATGTTCTTATGATACACAGAGGCGTAGGAGAGAGTTTCTCTTGTTACGCCCTGGTATCCTTCAGATGGGGGGGGCCTGTTTTCTTAAATTTCCATGTAAGTGTTTGTTAAAATATAAAGGGGTTTCCTATATTTTTTATGTTCCCTCCCATTAATGCTAGGCGTTCATTAATGCTAGGCGGCTGGAATCTTCTGTTAACCCCTCACTTGATCTCACATAATCATTATTGTCACGGTTGGATAGCTTGCTTAAAAATTTGGTTATATTGTTTGATATAGATATACCCCCCGTCAGTATAATACTGTGGGCTGGTGTGGAAGATATTTCTTTCTTTATCTCTCTTGTTTGAGGGTTATTTCCTTGCTGTTTATGAACTATGTTTAATTACCGACTTATCTTCCTTTTTCTTCAAGGAATGCCGCTGTTGGCTTTCTTGTTTCTTTTTTGTTAAAATTTGCATAAATAAAAAATTTAAAAAAAAAGAAAAGAAAAGTGGAAGGAAGTCCAAAAAACTGCCAGCATGGTTTAAAGGTGAGGTCAGAGAGATTGTTGTTGTCAAAAAAGCAACTTTCAGGAAATGGAAAAAAGAGCCAAATGATGAAAACTGAAAACAGCACAAGCACTGGCAAGTTAAATGCAAGGCATCGATAAAGCAGGCAAAGAGAGAATTTGAGAAGAAACTTGCCGTGGAAGCAAAAACGCATAATAAAGACTTTTTCAAGTACATTCGTAGCAAAAAACCTGTGAGAGAGTCAGTTGGACCATTAGATGATAAAGGGGTTAAAGGAGCACTAAGAGGCGACAAGGCGATAGCGGGGAGACTGAATGAATTCTTTGCTATGGTCTTTACTGAGGAAAGAAGGGGACTGTTGTAGTTGTTGATATGGAAGCACAGACTAGAGAGGCTATGTGGTCTTTTTCTGTCATCATATTTCTATGTTTCTATGTTTCTATGATGTTACCCATGACTGAAGTGGTATTTAAAAGTGATGCTTCAGAAGAATTGAAAGAAATATCGCTACACCGGGAAGATGTATTACAACTATTTGATAAACTGAAGAGTAGCAAATCACCTGGACCGGATGGTATACATCCAAGGATGTTGAAAGAACTGAAATACGATATTGCAGACCTGCTATTGGTAATCTGTGAACTATCATTAAAATAATCTATAATACCTGAAGATTGGAGGATCGCCAGTGTAACGCCAATTTTTAAAAAGGGTTCCAGGGGTGATCCGGGAAACTACAAACCGGTGAGCCTGACATCAGTACCGGGAAAATGGTAGAAACCATCATAAAGAACAAAATTACTCAGCATGTAGATAGTCATGGCTTAATGGGACACAACCAATATGGCTCTAGACAAGGAAGATCTTGTCTTACTAATCTGTTATGTTTTTTTGAAGGTGTGAATAAACAGGTAGACAAAGGTGAGTTGGTTGATATAGTGTATCTGGACTTTCAGAAAGCCTTTGACAAGGTCCCTCATCAGAGACTTTTGGCAAATCTAAAAAGTCATGGTATAGGAGGTGATATATTATTGTGGATCAGGAATTGGTTACAAGATAGAAAGCAGAGAGTAGGGCTAAATGGCCAATTTTCTCAATTGAGAAAGGTGAATAGTGGTGTACCCCAGGGATCTGTGCTGGGTCCGCTGCTTTTTAACATATTCATAAATGACTTGGAAAAGGGAATAACGAGTGAAGTTATCAAATTTGCAGATGACACAAGAGGATTGAGGAAAATTGCAAGAGGATCTTGATAAATTGGAAGACTGGGCATCCAAATGGCAGATGAAATTTAATGTGGACAAGTGCAAAGCTATGCACCTAGGAAAGAAGAACCCAAATTATGGTTAACGATGCAAGGTTCCACATTGGGAACCACACCCAGGAAAAAGATTTAGGCGTCATCATGGATAACATGTTAAAACCCTCCGCCCAGTGTGCAGCGACAGCCAAGAGAGCAAATAGAATGCTAGGTATCATAAGGAAACAAATGGAAAATAAAACAAAGGATATTATAATGGCTCTGTATCGTTCCATGGTGCGACCGTACCTTAAATATTGTGTGCAATTCTGATCGCCGTATCTTAAAAAAGATATAGCGTTATTAGAAAAGGTACAGAGACGAGCCAGCAAAATGGTAAAGGGGATAGAAGGATACTCCTATGAAGAGAGGCTAAAAAGGTTAGGGCTCTTCAACCTGGAAAAGAGACGGCTGAGAGGAGATCTGATAGAGGTCTATAAATTAATGAATGGAGTGGAACGGGTAAACGTAGATCAATTGTTTAAGTCATCAGAATATAAAAAGACTAGGGGACATGCAATGAAGCTACATGGTAACCTATTTAAGACTAATAAGAGAAAATATTTTTTCACTTAACGTGTAATCAAACTCTGGAATTTGTTACCAGAGGATGTAGTAAAAGCTGTTAGTGTAGCTGGGTTTAAAAAAGGTTTGGACAAGTTCCTGGAGGAAAGGTTCATAAACCATTATTAAAAGGGACACGGGATATCACTGCTTGACCCAATACAAGCATTGAGGAACCTGTGTCTTTTGGGGAAACTGCTAGGTACTTATGACCTAGACTGGCCACTGTTGGAAACAGGATACTGGGCTTGATGGACCTTGGTCTGACCCAGTATGGCATATCTTATGTTCTTATGTCCTCCAAGTCTGCTACTCTAGCCTCCAGAGATCAGACTCGTTCCCTGAGAGCAAAGAGCTCCTTGCACCTATTGCACATGTAAGACCCCTCACCAACTGGGAGAAAATCATACACGTGACACTCAATGCAGAAGACTGGAAACCCCCCATCTGCTGTCTGCATCTTAGTTTTAAGGTTTTGTTCAGATATTAAAGTTATTTACTTACTTAGGTTTACAGGGGATACTTATACTAATACAACTGTACCTTATATGTTAAATGGACTTTGTGCACCTCAAGAATAATTAATCTCAAGTCCTTAATAAACATCTTCATGATGAGGATAACCAACTGTACCTGAAAGTGATTATGGCACCCCACCCCCTTTAATAGGTTTAATAGCCTATAAAACTAAGATTATCCCAGGCTTGTGTGGGAGTTGGGGTGGGAGGGAGGAAAAGAAGACTTACAAGCTGGCTTGCCACATAGTGCCCTGACCTGTGCTTCCTAAGGTAAAGTCTTATCAATTTCCTGGGTGATTCACACAGCCCTTAGTTTGATAAAGGGGGCCTTTCAAATTGCCCCTTTGATCTATCACTTGCCTTTAACACCTATTTAAGACAACTTCACAGTTCATTTGCTTCCTAATTGGAAGGCCTCTTTGTAAAGGTCACTAGAAACAAGTTTAGTTCTTTATAGCTTAGCATACAAGTAGAATAAATAGTCTCCAAGTACACTCAGATTTGATTTAAATGAAACGCTCTCTGGTGGTACTAAGATCTGTCTGACTCAGCAAACACGCTGCTTTCTAAAATACACAGATTTATATCCTTTAATCCAAAGATTTAGAATATATTCCAGAAGATAGATACTTACAAATGCAGACCTGTTTCCAGTTGTAGTAGTCCCTCTGCATGATATGAGTTACCTGCCTGTTTGCTGGGGTTGTGCAGCGTAAACCTGGCGGGAAATTTGAAAAGTCTTCAGTCGATAAATTGGCAACCTGATGTTGTAGTCATTGCTCCTCTTTCTCCCTCCTCCCTTGTATTTTGAGACTATTGATCAATTCTTTAAATTTCAAAGAATTCAAAGTGAAATAAAGGTTTAGATCGCTCCCTCTTTAATTAAAAACACAGATAATGGAGTGGATGATTTCTTTGGAACCCCATATGGCATGACCTGATTGACTTAATATTTAAAAGGATTTCTTTTGACATTCAAAGCTTGCATTTTCATTGGCTGAAATCCCCCTCGTTCATTGGCCAAAACATTTCAAAAGCATCATTTGAAGACTGAACTGTCTAAGGTCTGGTAAGTAAAGGCCCAGGGAGGGGGAAGGGGAATAGTTCTTTCAGTAATACTGGGGGCACTGAAAAGTAATAGTTTCAAACCATTCAGGCAAGAAAAGATGTCTGCGGCACCTATATATTCTAGGCCTGCTGTTCAGCAATGCTAGCTAAGTACAATATTCAGCCTCAGCCAGGTTAGCTTCAGTGGGGAAAGTTAGACCAGCCTTAACCGTGCCTGACCTTCGCTGCTTTGCGTTAACCGGGCAGCGGTTCGATATCGCTGTGTGCTGCCCCAGTATACTCCAATGCAAAGCAGTTAACATTGGGGCATGCAGCGGCAGTGCCCGTGGATATTTAGTGCATTACCATGTTAATTCCTTTGAATATTGGGCACTATGTTTGTCAGCTGGAATCGAAGAAGAGAAGATTCCATTAATGAATAATTTTTTGTACTGTCAACCTGGAACCTACCTGGGCTGTTTATTTGTACTGCCTGCCTCTTTTCCTCCTTAAACCTTAGGTTGCCCTTGTTCAGCTTCGGGCAGATTTCATCTTGGCGGTGAGGTCAGATGAGGAGGTGCCAGCTCTGACTTTACAGTCCTAACTCCCCACATCCTCCAAATAAATCTGTACTGTCAACATGGAACTTGCCAAAGACTGCTGATTTCTACCACCAGGGGGCAGTGAGAGGAGGACCTGGACCAAGGGCAGGATTGAATAAAAGGGGTCACCCATCCAGAGATGCTCCAGGGTTGTCCCTGATCAGCCTAAACTAAAAAAAAAAAAAAAAAAGCAGCATAGTCTGGGGTGCCTGGATGAGATACCACAGTAGTTTTCACTGCCCCCCAAAAATAAGTGATGTCTGAAGTAGGAGGGAGAGAGAAGATTTTAAAAAATGAGGAAACACGGGTCCTCCAGTTTGCTTAAGCAGTAAAGTAGGGCTGCGGGGAACAATGACTGATATAAGCAGCTTTATTAGGAAAATCTCCAATCAGTTTGGTGTTTATTCCACAGCGATTTGCTCTAAGGACCCGCAGAGTGGTTTATATACTTTTTAAGAGCATAGTTGATAATGCAGCGACATAGACGGTACCCCCTGAAGAAGGTAGTTTCGCCAAAATGCATTGAGGTTTTTCCTAATAAAGCTGCTTATATCATCCATTGTTTGGCGCACTTGTTTCTTGTTTGTGCTCTGTGGGGCTGTTTGTGGCCATTGTGACCGTTATACGTGCCGAAGAAGGGCAACGGCAACAGCAAAGGGCACTGCGAGGGGGGGGGGGGCGCAAGACATGAGGTTTACCTAGGCCACCTCATCTCTCGTGCTGGCCCTGAATACATTACAAACCCCGTGTACATAAACTGCAAATAAAATCAGTCGGAATAAGTTGCTTTTTCTTCTATTTGCTGAAAAACGGCTAAGGTTAAAAAACAAGCTGCTTCTGTTGTAACTCTGTAGCAGCATCTCCTGCCTTGAAAGTGCGCCTTTAATATTACACCATTGCCCCGTGCTGCGCTCTCCGTCACTGTCTTGTTTCCTTTGACAGGTCTGGGATGCTTGGCTGCACTCACAACGGGCTGTGATTGGCTACAGTCACTTACCTGGGAGGAGGGGTTGCCCAGATAGGGCTCCGCCTTCACTCTAGGTGCAGTTGAGATTATTAATTTAAAACGACCCTGTTGTTGTTCAGTGCTACTTCTGGAAAACACACCCTATGCACACACCCTTTATCCCCAGACGCACATTTACACCCTACACTCAGACATACCTTTTACTCCTAGCCATACCCATATCCAAGATATACACCTCACCCTCACAGCAACACTTATGCGCAACCCCCAAACAACCTGCATTTCCACACATACTGACCCTCTGCTTTACAAGTCAAAGACGGTTATATCTAACTCCTCAGCTTGGTTTACCTTTGAAGTCCTTGGCTTTAAATGTATTACCATCTATTGCTCTGTCTTATGAGATACCCAGGTAATGGGGTTATCTAGAGTTGCCAAGTTACCTAGTTCCAGGAGTGAGATTTTTTGTCACTTCAGGTTTTAAGTTTGCATTGCAATGTACTATAGTATTTGTAATTCCTGATTTTACTGATTGGAATCAGCGCTGCAGGTCCTATAATGAGACGATGAGAGATTCAGACTAGCTTAAACTCTCACTCCTGGAACTGGTTAACTTGGCAACTCTGGGTTATCTAAGGCAGAGCTTCCCAAATCTGGCCCGGGAATCCCATCGTTGGTTGAGTTTAAGGTATCCATAATGAATATGCATACATTGGAGACTCAGACTATGCAAATTGGTCTCATGCAAATTCATAGTGGATATCGTGACGACCTGGGTTCTCCAGGACAGGTTTGGAAAGCCTTCATCATGGGGCAGAAGTGCACAGCCCAAAAAAATTGGCTTATATTGGTTTAAAATAAAAAATATTCCCTATTTGCCTGCAATTCAGGTGTTCATTTCACCTATTCCTTTTATAGGCATGTTTTCCATATGCACAATATCTTTTATGCATACAATCTTCAATTATGCATATGTTAATTTGTAGATATGTCCACATGCAAGTCATCTGCGCACATTTTTAACTTTTAGGCACCCTAACAAGCCAAATGCACACTCACAAATGTGCTCCTCTAACAGATCCATGTCTCTTCCAGAGAAGGCAATATACATCTGCTTCTTTTTATCCATAGAAACATGGTGGCAGAAAAAGACCACATGGCCTATCTAGTCTGCCCTTCCATATCAACTATTATAGTCTTTTTTTCCTTTAGAGATCTTCTGTGTTGGTCCCAGGCTTTCCTGAATTCAGATACTGTCCTCGTGTCTACTACCTCCACTAGGAGACTATTCCACCCATCTACCACTCTTTCCGTAAAGAAATATTTCTGCACATGACTTCTGAGTTTATCCCCTTTCACTCTCATCCTAAGTCCCTTAGTTGCAAAGCTTACTTTCAATCCAAAGAGATTCTCCTCCTGTGCATTTATGCCATGGAGGTATTTAAATGTCTAACATATCTCCTCTATCCTACCTTTCCTCTAAAGAATACATATTAAGATCTTTAAGTCTGTCCCCGTATGGTTTATAACAAAGACCACTGAACATTTTGGTAGTCACCTTCTGCACCGACTCCATCCTGTTTATATCCTTTTGAAGGTGCGGTCTCCAGATTTGAAGACAATACTTTAAATGAGATCTCACCAAAGATTTATACAGAAGCACTATCATCTCCTTTCTTCTGCTGGCCATTCCTCTCCCTATGCACCCAAGCATCCTTCTAGCTTTTTGCCATCACCTTTTCTACCTGTTTAGCCACTTTAAGATCATCAGAAATAATCACGCCCTTCCTGGGTGTCTACGTTATTGCAGATTCTGGTATCATTCACTCAACCAATTTCTAACCCATTCAGCCACTTTAGAGTCCTTCCAAGGCTGATATTGTCAGTGAAGTACACAAAAGAATTAGGGAAATTCCATTCTCAGACCAAAGTCTTGATTTTCTAATTTTATATTTGTAACAGCAGAAGCCCTTTGTCTGTTCATCAATGTAGGTGGGGTACCCAACACCTCCTATACCCCCCTCCTTTACCCATTACTATCTCACCTGCCACACAACCCACACACACCTTCCTTCACCCACACACTTTAGCTTAGTTTAATTCAATTTCTATACTGCCTTTGGAACAAATAAATTCAGTTTCCTCTTACCCACCACAGACCCCCAGGTGCATACAAACACCCCCAAAAGACATAGCTATATACATGTATATCCTGCCCTAGGCACCCCTACCTCCACACCATCTCCAGACACATGCACACATATCTACACACATACACCTTTTGCCTCAAGCACACACTCTGGCAAATCCATTGTTCTCAGACACACAGATTCCACCTCAGATACACATACATCCACATATCAACACGCTACTCTCAGACACATGAACAACCCTCTGTTCCCACAGACACAGACACAAATACATACAAGGGGGGCTGTTAAGTCTCTGGCCTAATGATCTCTCTCTGCAGTTTTATTAAAATGAAACTGCAGAGAGATCATTTCGATCTCCAGAACTGAAGTGTGTCCATAGCTTTCTGTTTCATTACAAGGCCCAGACACTTTCACACACATGCATACACTTACACACACACTCTGCCCTCTCCCCACCATAAATGTATACCCTACTGCAAACAGCATGCAGCTTGTTCTATCCATGCACAAGCTCCACCTCACCACAATCACACACTCCTTCTCAGCCCATGCACCATTCATCACTACATAGCCTTCAATCACACACTCCTTCTCAGCCCATGCACCATTCATCACTACATAGCCTTCAATCACACACTCCTTCAGCCAATGCAACATTCAACACTAC
>JAWIIG010000133.1:0-83055 GCA_033557465.1 Ichthyophis bannanicus
CAACGGAATTGGGCTACTAAGCTCCTCTTCTATGTCAAGCCAAACTGGTCGGCGGTCTGTGAAGGGTATCTAGCCATCGGGCACCTTGCTTAAGTAGAAAGGCTTGATGATATCTAAGAAAATCCAGGAAATCTAGTACCCCCTCGTTCCCATTTGCAGACTGCAGTTTATGTTATAGCTATCACTTGGTGGCTTGCCCTGCCAGAGCTATAACGGAATGATGAAGTCCCTCTAATATCTTTATAAGTATGTAGTCTGGAAGTAAGCCATGGCCAGCAATGTTCTAAAATGGTAGGGTCACTTTGGGGGACTATCATCATTTCAACAGTGTGTTACAGCTGGCCCCACCATGTGAGGAGATAAGGCGAAGACCAATGATTTGTGAGCTCCACAGGACTTTGGAGACTACCTCTTTGGCATTAAAACTGATAGTGTCTTCTTAAAGGAGAAACAGTAAGGGAAACCCCGAGATACATTCACCATCCGGGATTGCCAGAGGAAAGGAAAGGCCTGCATGTCAGACATCATGGTACCCAGCCAGTTTCCACGGGGGAATGCTACAGATGTGGTCCAGTTAAATTTTTATAGCACGATAATGTGAGTAATCCGTCAATCAGATCCAAGACAGCTGGGAACCGAATCGAGGGCCAGGGAAAAACGAAAGAGCATAATGGTCCTCGGCATTATGCAGAGAGTGTAATCTCCCCTATGACTAAAGAGGGACACCTCGAATACGTGCAGGGGACCTGTCTAATAAGGATGGGCTAGGGGTTCAAGAGCGGAGATCAAAAAGCATTGGTGATAGGGGGCAAACCTTGACTGCGTGCCTCTCTTGGAGAGTTAAATGGCTGAGATTTGATGGCAGTTTGGGCCTTTCCCTTACACAAATACTGGCATACGGGTGCTTGAGTGTAGTCATGACTGGGATGATATCGTCTGAGGAAGGAAAGTCCCTCTCCAAAGCCCTAAACGTCATAGGTAGAAAACTGCAAATAAGGCAAGGGCCCACTTCATCGAACGATCACAAAGGCTTTTTCGGCGATCCAGGGAAAGCACCCAACCCATGAGGTAGGCGTACGGAGATTGGCAGCACTAGATAACACATGGCACAAGGTCTCGAGCATTGGCAGCAGTTGATCTGCCGGCGTATAAAACCGCATTGGTCGGGGTGAATTAGGGGTCAGCCATCATGTCAGATTAGCCGGGTGGCCCAAGATCGTTGCGGAAGATCTTATAGTCGGGGGGGGACATTAACGTAAGGGAGATTGGACGGTAGTTGGGCGGTCAGTAGCGGGTTCTCTGCCTTTCCTTCTCTCAAAATACAACCAACATTAGCTGCAGAAAAAGGATCCCTAAAGACGGATTGTCATCATACGACGCAAAGGGCAGTAAAGTGAGAGTTTTAAAATTAGGGAAACCTAAATCTGCACTGAACGTTCTGTAGGAATTCGCGTCGGGTGACCATCGGGCCCGCGGCTGCCGGCCCGAGGTGCCTGTTCGTTTTAGCGGCAGATTGGATCTCTGAAGTAGAGGAAGGGTTCATCCATTCGCATTCTCTATCATCTTCAGAGAGGGTCGGCCGCATGAATGCCAGAGAGCAATCGCTCGAATGTCTCTGACGAGAACTCACATTCAGATTGATATAGGCGGGTTTGAGAGATCCCGGGAAAAGAGCTCTACAATATCGGACTGAATGAGTCTGTGCGTCACTATGCCCCCTCCCTGTGGAGCTCGAAGGGCCGCTACGGGCGTTTGGCTTTCTTTTTGACCTTTCAATGGCATGGCTCGGAGTCGACCGGCTCGGTATTTTCACGTATAATATGTCCCTCGCTGAAGCTCAATACTCTTAGGGCAAGCTGCAGAGTTGAAAGGATTGTAAGTATATTGAAAAACGGAGACGCTGGTAATCGAATTAATACCACATGGGTCAGTGCGGGTGAAGTTAGAACTCGTTCGCCTGCTTTTATTTGTTGGTCGAGTATGAACAGTCTGCCTGTTGACGTTGTTTCCGCAGGCGGATTTGATAGCTGGTGATCGTTGCCACGAATGGCCGCTTTGAAGCCCTCCCACCAAAGCCCAATTCGCAGTATCTGTGGGCACACTAGATTAAAAATTGGCAAGTAATCCTGTCATGGCTACTCGAATTTCTGACTGAACTCTGGCTGAGTTAACAGGGCTCTATCAAAGAACCAGGCTCCCGATTTTCCCTAGGGGGTGCAGTAGTGTGTAATTGAACAGGAAAATGGCAGCGATGAGTCTGAACAATATGTTGGGAGTACGGTGAATCTTTGCATGTGTCCACCTGAGGAAATCTGAACAGTTTTGAAAATTAGAGGAGTGAAGAAGTCTATGCGGAGACTGAGATTTATGGAGGGGTAGGCTTGAGAGAAGAAGGTGTTCACGAGTCAAGACTCATTGGAGGTCAGCCTGTAGTAATCTCATTCAGATCAACTAAAGCAAGATCCCCATTGCGATCAGTGCCGAGGATACAGGCTGTTCGCGGACTCTTGGGGGACCACTCGTCCTGATGCGGCCTACTGTTTGTCAATCACAGGGGATCAAGGACCTAGATTAGAAATCCCCCCCAATGATCAATGAAGTATTAGCAGAAGCTTGCGCCCAACCTGAGCAATGGTACGCAAAAAAGGCAGGGTCATCAATATTAGGAGCGGTAAAGGCTATATCACATGGTAAACTTTCAGGCTACCTATCTTGATGGTGTTGAAACTCTACTTACGACCATCTACCTTCTGTATCATGATCGCACTAGCCATGTCGCAAATAAGCCAGATAGCAATAGTTAGCAAAGATTACTCTCCTAAACCAGTATGGGCAAACCCCACATTTCTTAGGAAAACGGCTGGGGAAATATAAGGGCGGCCACCACCTGTAAGGTTTTAATATTGAGTTTAAGAGTTTCCTTCGGAATTTAAATGCGTTTCTTGGAGGAAGAAATCAGATCCGCTGCTTCCGATGACTGAGGTTAAGCTTAGGATTTTTCTTTCCGTTGTTATCGGATTATTGATGCCATTTTACGTTCAATGAAAAAAGCTCGGTACATATTCACGGCAAGCACATCAATCGGTAGTAGACAATTTTAGGTAAGGAGCGCTTGATAACACTAGAACATAAGCAGAATTCTAGTACAACAATGTCATAATCACCGAGTATTCTGGCTAATTACACCCCATATTAAAAAGGGATGTACCAACGTATCTTAGAGAAAGAAGCAAAAACCCCCAAAAAATATGGCGGACCCATATGTCTGCGGGAGGAGACCCTGGAGAGAGGGAAATAGAGTAGAGCACATGTTAAAAAAAGAAAAGAAACACCAGAGTTCCATAATAACACTGTCTCTGATACTCATCGAGGACTACTGTGGGTACGACATGGGGATAAGTCGGGATCACAGATACCATCACCAGAGTTAAGGCAACAGACTGCCCACGCCTAGACTCTTTGCTAGGCTGCGGCGAGCATCCAACATATGGCAGGT
The DNA here is from genome assembly GCA_033557465.1 of Ichthyophis bannanicus. NCBI lineage: Eukaryota > Metazoa > Chordata > Amphibia > Gymnophiona > Ichthyophiidae > Ichthyophis > Ichthyophis bannanicus. The sequence goes on from JAWIIG010000133.1 coordinate 3,497, forward strand.
ACAGCGGATATAAGGAGACTGCAGGAATATCTCTGCGAATAGATCAGCGTAACATTACAAGTCGGACTATCTTTGGAATCCAAAAAACTCCTGCTCAGTAGATCAGGGTCCTCGAAGTGTTTCTTGTCTGATTGTGAAGCAGGTGACTCGGAGAGCTTGGGCCTTGGGTTACGATTCAGGCCATTAGGCGTGCTTGATAGTCGTTGAAGCCTCGGCATGCGGAATTCCAGAGGGAAATGCGCTTTCGGGCGTGGTTAGACTGGGGGGTTTTATGACAAGTCAGGATTAGAAGGAAGATCTTGTGGTCTCTCAAACACCTCCCACCCACCCCCTATGGCCCTTCCCCAACCACCATTTGCCCGAACCCACCGGCACTTTAGAATTTGCTCCACGTGTTGATAATCTCAATAGTCGAAAAAATGATAGGCCGCGGGGTCTCTCCTGTTGACCACGCGTTATGCTTGTGGGTTACCCCAGCACACGCATCGCCTGAGCCGCGATCAATCCTCCAAATCTTTGGTAAAAGGTGGGGTGATTTGGAGGCAAGGAAGAGGAGGAAGGATTTGCATAAAAAACTCTTTCATGTCTCCCGATTCTGCTCCCTACGGTATGCCCACGAGTAGTATGTTGTTGCGGCGCGCTCTATTATTGCCATCTTCCACCTCTTTCTGCAATGCCCGCACCTGTCGTTCAACTTTGTCGAGTTTGGACAAACCGGGCCGCATGGGAGTCCAATATGCCCTCCATTTTGTCCGACGCGAAGAAAGCCCTTCTAGCTGCTTTGCAGCACACCAAAATCGTCCCGCAGCGATCGGAGTGCTTCACCGTTTGCCTGCCACAAGGTTTTTGACCCCTCTAATCTCCTACGAGGATTTCCTGCTGCATTTCGGGGCCCTCGCACAAGGCCGGCCCCTTCTGCGGGGACGGAGGTTCAGTTTTGGAACGTTTGCCGTGAGAAGCCGCTGGAGTCCCTAATTCCAGGCGCGTTGGTTTGGTCCCCGCCATTCACCAATGTGCCCCGGCAAGATCAGAGGTAGGAGTTCCAAAATGTAAGGTGTTAATTCAGGATTCTGAGTAGGCCTCTCGGGAGCCTCAGCGTTATGCGACCATCCCGCTGGACATCAGGCTCCGCCTTTCTAATCTTTATTTTAAAAACTTGTGAAAATGAATATGTGAAATCACTCCCCCCCCCAACCAAACGCCTGAAAACCAGCAAAAGAGAGGCCAAATGCACCAAAAAATGAACTAGGAAATGTTTCCTGTGCACATTTCGAAGATGCGCAAACCACTATGGAATTTCCAAAGGGAAAAACTATCCTTTCAACATGTGTTAAAAAGTAAGAGGTGTAATGACTAAGGGTTAGCATGGGCTCGACATATTAGCATTTTATTCCTAGGGACGAAGGGGCACTAAGAGCACACATCTGATAGTGCCTGCTGAGCTTTAGTAAACACACTCCTAAATGCAATAAAAGTGTCTAGATGCTTGGGTTACTCAAAATTACCCCTTCCCCTCAATATCAGATTGTTAACATGTATCCTCATTACTGTATCCCAAAATAAAAACTAGGAATATATAGAGAAAGCTAAAAACCAAGAGTGGAGCACTGTGGGTCTGACCATTTTAATTTGAAGAATATGGTCAAAAGGATTTGCCTTTAGTTCATGGCCTTGAACTAGTTGAAGGTGAGTTACCTTCAGATACAGAAGGTATTTGCCTCTTATTGTGTACTTGGGAAGAGTGCTATAACTTCTTTATCTTAATGTAAATCACCTTCAACTAGTAGTGCAAGGACATGAACTAAAGGCAAATCTTTTTGTCCATATTCTGGTGGGATTTGAGTGTTGGTTTTCCTGTTCTCAGCCATAGGGCTACAACCTCCACTCTGCTTTGTCCACTGTGTTTTTGTTCATTTTCAGGTAAATGGCACTGCAAGCGTAGACCTGTTGACACTGTAACCAAATAACCAACAATAACACAGGCAGAATGGCCAAATCCTTTGAATAAATGGATAGTTTAAACTCTGTATTTTGCTTGTTTTGACAGCACTTGCATACCAATTACATGCTTCGTGCGCACATGGTGTATAAATTAAAGGGCTTGGTTTCTCCTCACAAATTGTGTTAATGATATAATGGGATCTCAAACAGTGTTTGTAGCTGGCTGGTGGATACCTCATAGTCCGCTGATGACGCTTAGGGGCCATAATTACTGCCAAAATGTGTCATGTACAGTAGCATCACTGGACAGTCTCCTCCTTTGGTTTTTTCTCATGCCCAAGTGCACCATCAGCAAGAGAATCAGCATCTGTTGTGATCTGATTAAAAAGGTTCTTAGGAAATTTGTGCATTTAATCTAAGGAAAGGTTTTGTGTGTAACCAACCCTGGGGCTCTGCTAAGTTCCTCATGACAAGAAGGTCACTCAAAGTCAGGGTGAGTTTTCTCCTATCTCTACACAGAAGCACCGGAAAGGGGTTGGCCACACAAGCCCTGGGCCCACCAAAATTTCGCTGCCCAATCACCAGCTTTTCCCTTCTATCTGCCCATGGGCAGACAGGCGGAGTCTTTCCTGCGACTGCATGGCTCTTCGGCTGGTGGTAGATGGGATCCCATGGGCAGCTGCTATGTGCCCAGTAGAGATCATGGCAAAGACTCCTCTTGTCTGCCTGGGGGAGATCACATCTCTTCAGACAGGAGGGGAAGACCAGTGATCGCAGCCTCACTGAGTTTGGTGGACCAAGGAGCTTGGCCCCCACAATGGGAACAGCATTCTGGCACCTGTCTCTACACATACACTCAAACCCCGTGTGTAAGAAATCTTTAGGCTAAAGTAACTAGTCACAACTGAAGACTGAAAGGCATTATAATAAGTATTTACCGCTGGAAATGGAGATAATATATGGTGGTGCAAGGCCTACAAGAATGTCCAGGGTTAGTTACAGATAGTCCAGTAAAGGCACAACTTAGCTCTTAAACATTCTGTGTCTGTGATCCTGGGCAGTATTGTCCTTCTGTCCTAACTTCCCTGAGACTAAGGATGTGCACTTTTGATGCATTTTCAGGAATTTCTAGGAAATGTTCCCATTTTAGAGGAATTTTTTATTATTTGTTTTGCACATTTGGTTTAATAAAAAATATCTAACATGCATTAAGGCTTTTTAATGTGTGCAGATTGATTTTATGAGTGTTAATTCAGAGGTTAATGCACATTAAATTGATTTTGCACGAACTACCTTTTTAAAGGCGTGGTGACAAACCAAATGTACAATAATGAGGGCAGGTGTCCCTCAATTCCTGTGAAGTTCTAGAAGTATGAGAATTCTTAGGGGCATGCTTACTAAGCTGTGCTCCCTGTTATCACGGCGCAGGGTAAATGCAGATAGAAAGCGATTTTCTGCTACATTATTTGCATAGCTAGTGCTTCCTGACAGAGTGGGCAGAAAATGGGTGGAGAGGAGGCATTTCTGCAATGCAGGCTCCCACGGGCATTACCAAGGCAGTAGCAGTATATCACGGCAGAGTACAACTATCAAAGTTGCAAGACAGGGCAGGTGCAGATAATACCACGTCGGTGGGTTGCATTTTGTGCACCCAGCGTGATGCCAATCATGCCCTTTGCTTTAGCAATGAGCTATTTCTGAAGAGGAAATGCAGTGCACGCCCCCAACAAATACAGCTGTGGTCAACATTATTGGAACACTTGCATTTTAGGTACGTTGTATACAATATCTTGAAAAACCATTTGAAATATTCCAACTGTATGTCGTCATAATATTTTAATAGTATGTTCAAAAGGTATACATCCAACAAAAAAGATGTCTGTGCAACTTAGAACTAGTAATTTCTGTAAAAAATAAAATAAAATAATGATCTGGACAGGATTAATGGCACCCTTCGCTAATAGGTGGTTGCACAACTCCTTGGCAGCGATGACAGCCTTCCAAACATTTCTTGTAGCCATCAATAGATTTAGTACATCTGTCTACTGGTAGTTTCTCCCACTCTTCAACTGCAATTGTTCCAGCTCATGAATGTTTCCAGGATTCCTTTTTACCAATGGCAGATTCCATCTCTTTCCAAATGTTCCGATTGGATTGAGATCAGGACTCATTGCTGGCCAGTTTAAAATAGTCCATTTGTTCCTTTTTAACCATTCTTGAATTGTTTGTAAGGGTGCCAATAATGACCACCTAGTCTTCTGTCTTCCCTTTCTATACCATCAAAGCACTCGGGCTTAGGGTTGGTATTTTTCAGTACCTTGGTACTGTAAAGACTCGCTTCTCTTCACTTAAGTATCTGGTTTTCTCATGGTCTTCATAGCAGATCTCTGCAGGAACCCTCATTGCTGGACTGAGCATTCCCCTCCATATATGCAGTGGTTCCAAGCCTCTTTTAATTATTCTTGGCTGGTGGATCACGTGAGCACATGAGTGGGTGAGGTGTTCCTCGTCGCGCTCCTGGGCCGCCCTGAGAACTTTTGAATAAAACCGAGGCAATTTTGGGAGCGGTGCAGTGAAACGTTGCTGTGCTTTGCAGGAGTGCACTGGGCGCCATAGGAACAGAGAGGGAAGCCAGCAGGAGTGCGATGAAGGTGGCGGCGAGAAGAGAAAAGATGGCTACCTCTCGAGAAAACAAAATGGCGACCGGCCTGAAAGGGGGTGCTGTACAGGGCTCCCCGGAGAAAGAAATTGGTGAGACAGCTCCCGACGAGATGGCGCACGAAGTAGTCTGACTACTGGAGCCAAAATTTTATACCGTAATGAGAAAGCTGGAAGTCCTGGGTGAGACATTTACAGAACTAACACGGAGAATTGAAGAAGTGGAGCAGTGTGTGAATATGCTTGAGGAAGGGGAGTTGACTTTAGAGAGAATCAGTCAGAAGCAGCAGAAACAAATTGAGGCACTGTTGCTTAAAGTTGACGATTTGGAAAATAGATAAGAACATAAGATATGCCATACTGGGTCAGACCAAGGTCCATCAAGCCCAGTATCCTGTTTCCAACAGTGGCCAATCTAGGTCATATGTACCTAGCAGTTTCCCCAAGGGACACAGGTTCCACAATGCTTGTATTGGTTCAAGCATTGATATCCTGGGTCCCTTCTTAATAATGGTTTATGGACCTTTCCTCCAGGAACTTGTCCAAACCTTTCTTAAACCCAGCTACACTAACAGCCTTTACTACATCCTCCGGTAACAAATTCCAGAGTTTGATTACACGTTGAGTGAAAAATATTTTCTTTTATTAGTCTTAAATAGTTTACCCTGTAGCTTCATTGCTTCGGCGAGACAAAGTGTTTGGTGTGGGTAGAGGGGGGTGGTGGTGGGAGGGGAGGGTGGGGGAGGGTGGCAGATGTTGAGAGTTGTTTGAGTGTTGTTTGTCTGTTGAGTTTGTGTGGGATTGTTGCTGGGGAGAGGTGGGGGGGGAGGGGGAGAAGGGGTGGGGAGGGGTTGGAAGGGGACAGGAGGAAGGTGCCTGGGAATCCTTGGATCCCATGTAGACACACGGGGGAAGTGAGAGGAAAGCTCTGGGGCCGAGGCTGGGCGGTTCCTGGAGTAGGTTTGTATAGTATCGCTGTGAAAGGCCGTAGCCCTAAGAAAAAGCAACCATAGTATAAAAATAATCTCCTGGAACGTAGGAGGGATTGGATCTCCTATTAAGCACACTAAAATACTGCAAGCGTTAAAGAGAAAAGGGGCACACATAGCATTGTTACAGGAGACACATCTTAGTGATTTAGAGCATAAGAAACGGGTTGAGGGATTGGGTGGCAAGTATGTACGGGGCAATCTTCAGGTGGGAAGAGACGGTGGGAGTGGTGGTCTTGGTGAAGAGGGGGATCCATTAGAAGTGCGGAAGGTGGAGTCTGACCCTAGGGGGCACTATCTTTTGATCCAGGCTAAATTGTATAATGAAGAGATATGGATAGGGAATGTCTATGCCCCGAATGTGTACGATCACAATTTCTTTAAAACACTTTTGGGGTTTGTGAAGAAGGCGGGGAGAAGTAAATTGATCATGGCAGGGGACTTTAACTGTCCGCATGACCCCCATTTAGATAAATCAGAGAAAAGTGGGAGTGGGGCCTGGTCCAAAAAAGGTGTGGGTTACCTATGTAGAATGGGAGGCTTGGTGGATGTGTGGCGTACTCTGCACCCGGGAGAGCGTGTATACACTCATCAATCGAGAACCCACCTCACCTGGTCACGTATTGATTATGTCCTGGTGAGTGAGGAGGGGATTTTCAGAGTGGAACAAGCCAGTATAGAGCTCATAACAGTGTCTGATCATGGGATGGTTTGGGTGACATGGGGGTGCCAAGGGGTAGGGAAGCCAGGCTGGCGCTTTCTGGTCTACCTGTGGGAGGACAAGGAATTTAGGAGGTTCTTAGAGACGCAGTGGGATGAGTATGTCCTCTTTAATGATACTCCTACATGTGCGCCCCTTTTATTCAGGGAAGCAAGCAAGGCGGTTATGAGGGGGGTAATTATTGCATACACTGCTAAGAGGCCAGACATCTAGATCATAGTATTCTGGTGTTGGAGTGTAATATTCAGGACATGCAAAATAAATGTAGTCAAACGGGAGGCAGGGTAATGCAGCAAGACTATGTTAAAGACCAAATGGCCCTTAACGAGCTTCTTCAGAGAAGGGCAACGATGTCCTTGCAATATTATTGACATAAGTTATATAGATATGGTAATCGGTCGGGGAGGCTCTTAGCGAAGTTGGTCCGGGATCCGGGTGGAGCCCGCTTTGTGCCCGTTCTTAAGGATGAGGAGGGGAAGCGCAGCACCAGCCGCAGTGCATAGCAGCAGTCTTCAGGAGTTTTTATGCCCGCTTGTATATGGAGGAGGAGCGGGAAAGTACTAAAAGTAGGGCGTTTCTGAATGAGTTGTCGTTGCCTCAATTAACTGAGGAGGAAGTGCAACGACTGAATGCCCCATTGACAGGGAAGGAACTCCAGGATGTAATTAAGAAAGGGAAGCCACATAAAGCGCCGGGGCCAGATGGTTTCGGAGCAGAGTACTATAGGATGCTAGAGACCAGACTCGTTCCTGGCATGTTAGCTATGTATGAGGAGGCTTTGCAGGAGGGAGGCTTCCCCAGAGATATGCGGTGTGCGAATATTACAGTGATCCCGAAACCGGGGAAAAATTTACTAGACTCCGCTTCGTATCGGCCTATATCCCTTATTAATAGTGATGTAAAGATCCTGGCCTCGGTTCTCTGCCCAAGCGGTTTGAATCCTGTCTTACCAACTTTGATAGATGCTCGGCAAGTAGGCTTTGTAATGGGGAGGGATGCAACTAAGAATATCGCTAAGCTACTTGTGGGAATGGAGCATTGTATAGAGAAGGATTCGGCGTTGTTACTGGTAAGCCTGGATGCTGAAAAAGCATTTGACAGGATTGCATGGGCCTATTTGTGGGATGCACTGTACAGCTTTGGGTTTCGAGGGGAGTTTGCCCAGTGGGTCCGGGTTTATATGCGAACCCAATGGCGAGGGTAGGTGTGAACGGCGTAGTTTCGGAGCCGTTCACTTTGGAAAGAGGGTACGTGACACGGCTGCCCCCGGCCCCCTCTCGTGTTCGTACTTGACTTAGACCCTCTCCTGCGGGCACTTCAACAGGACAACCGGGTGGTGGGGGTAACCATGGGGGAAGAGGAAATGAAACTTAGTGCTTTTGCTGATGACATGCTTCTCTGCTTGACGGAACCGCAAGAGTCGTTAGAGCGGGCCCTGCAAATAATCCAAGACTTTGGTAGTTTTTCAGGATTAAAGATTAATACCTCTTAGTCCATGGCCTTGGATGTTGGAGGTAGAGTGAAGCATGCGTGGCGGGGACAGTTTCCCCTTGCGTGGGCAGAGGGCTCAATCAGGTACTTGGGAATACAGCTGCCTGAGAGCCCGGAGAGGCTGTATCACGCGAACGTGGCGGGAATGATAGAAAAGGCCAAGGTAACGTTTCAGAGATGGCGAGGTTTTCTGCTGTCTTTGAGAGGCAGAATTGCTCTGTTTTCCATGGTGGAGCTTCCCCGGTGGTTATATATGTTGCGGCTATTGCCAATTTGGGTTCTAGCGAGCGATTGGAAAATATTTGATAGGTACCTGGGGGGGTTTCTATGGGAAGGTCAGCGTGCGCGAATCCCGATAAAGGCTTTGAGGCGGAGGAAGGAAGAAGGGGGGCTGGAACTTCCCTCGCTGAGGAACTATAATCTTAAATACCTGGTTAGACACATTTGGGGTTTGTTGGTAGAAGAGGGTGGGTGCGCTCCTGGCAACAATTGACGGAGATATGTTCCCCTTATCATAGTTTATATCTGCTACATGCTGCTAGACCTCGTATCCCTAAGAGTAGGAGAGAAGGTGCATATCTGAGAACCCTACGGGTGGCGTGGCGGGAGGTGTGTGGGAGGAGCGGTTGGGATTGGAGATGTTCACGCCTACTGCCACTGGTGGGGAACCCGGATTTTCCTCCGGGCCTAGCTAAGCATACGCTGTTTCATGACTGGCAGAAGAAAGGGATAGTGTGTTTGGGGGATATGTGCAGGGCTGGAGGAGGCGTCTTGGACAGCTATCAAAGCTTAAGTACTAATTATCGCTTGCACGTTCATGAATTTTATGGCTACCTCCAACTTCGACATTATGTCGATCAGTTGCAGGGAGGGTCCCGAACCTATTGGACAATAAGGACCCAAGGAAATTATTTGGGGGATGGGTGGAGAAAGACTTGAGGGACTGGGTCGAGAGGAAGCAGCTGATTTGCCCGCTGGTGGATCAATATTATCTCTCGGTGCTGGTTCAGCGATGGGTTAGGGATGGTCTGGAAGGGTTGATGGTGGAAATCTTGCAGACCGCGTTTGAAAAAATTCCTAGGGATGCAGTGTGGATCTATTTACAGGAACTGCAGTATAAATTTCTTTGGAGGGCGTACACCAGTGATCAGTGGGCGTTTAAAGTGGGGTTGCGAGAACAGCCACTGTGTAGGTGGTGCCACCAGGAGGAGGGGATGCTGTTTCATAAATTTTGGAAATGCCCCGGGGTTCAAAACTTATGGTTTCAGGTGACTGCTAAGATGGGGGATTGGATGAAGATGGAGGCCCCTAGTCAGTTGGAGGTGTGTTTGTTCTACTGTTGGGAGAAGTGTACACATAAGATAGCATCCCGCTACAGAGTGCTGTTCGAAAGAGGTCTCCTATTAGTAAAGAAGGTCATAATGAGTATATGGGTTGAGGACTCGCCCCCGCGGATCGAGGGCTGGGTGAAGTCAGTTTTAGACCTGATGTATATGGAAAAGCTCACAGCGAAGCACCTGGGAGGGAAGCAGTGGGATCTTTTCACTGAGCTCTGGCTACCAGTCATAGATACTCTAACAACTCAAAAGTGTAGCACGGTGCTGAATGCTTAAATGATTCTACTGGTAATGATGTGTGAACATGTGCAATTGTGCAGAGTTGGATGTGTGGTTACAACTGTACTATACGAGAACAGTGATGTCTATGTGGGGTTAAGGAGATTGTCGGGTATGGTGGGACTGTTAGAGGGGATAGGGATGGGAGGGGTAGGGGGGAGGGGGGAGGGGGATTACTTATAGAATTTGTCATTACAAAGCCTTGTTTCCTATGTATTGGTGCTTGTAGTGTTGGGCCGCACGTATTGGGAGGGAAAGTACTTGGGTATTAGATTCCTAATTCCTCTAGTCTGCTTTGTGCCTATGCTGAGGGAAGGATGTTTGGATCAGGCGTGGGCGGAGGAGTGTTGTTGTATTTTTGTAGCCCAATTATATATTTTCTTGGAGACTGTATCATGTTCATAGCTATTCAAGACTGTGGTGTGCATTTTGCTAATTCTGTGTAGAACTCAATAAAAAAAAGAGTTTGAACTTATTCTTGGCTGGTAATGTGGTTGGTGCAGATGTCTTTTTTTTTGGGTGGATGCTGTACTCTAGCTGGATGCCAGAGGCACTTGCCCCCTACAGGCAAACACCCACCTATATCATTCTGGTACAATGGCTAGGGGCCAAAGATACTTCTTCGCTTTAGGTGAGGTTTTTATACTGAGTGGGCTTTCCCTTTTTCAGGGAGTCACCTCCCATCCAGACGCGAATGTCAGGAGGAACCTTCCAGGATTCTGCAAATTATCAGTCCAGTTCTAATTCTGGCAATTATTAGTAGAGAACTGGTTGGTGCTGCTGATCCTAGCTGCAAAATCCAAGTAGTTTCTGCACAAGAGCAGTGCAGCAGGGGTCAAGGGCAGCATAAAATTCACTAGCTGTGGTTGATGTATTGCTGTGCATCTCTTAGGGGGAGAGAATATAGTTCTCTCCCCAAGTCTTACTGGGTACCTTTACATGGTGAACCAGTTGTACAAAATCTATACTAAATCCCAGCCAGGCACAACTACAATTGAAATATGGTAGAAAAGAAAAAAGAAAAATACATACTGGCCGCACAATACACAGGATATAAAGGTGCCCAGTCATAGACTCTGCACTACGACTTACGATGGTGGTAGCAATAGTGCAGGCACTGTAGATGCAGGTAATATCCCTGCCATGGATAAAGGCCATGGTGAACGTGTTCATGGGCCCACTGTTGCAGGAGACAAACCACAGACATTAATGAAAAAGCTAAGAGGATTAACTACAGTTAAGTGGACTTCCATAGATAAAGAGGAGATAATGTACTGCTACTTTTATGCTGCACCTGGCTTATTTTTTATTTATTTTTATTTACATTCTCTTATATACTGTGCTATTCTGCATCAGTGTGGTTTACATTGAACAAACTGAAATTACATTGAACAGGGCATTATAACTTGGAGATAACTATTTTACAGGGAACATGGGCTATGGAGGGTTAAGTGGCTTGCCCAAGACCACAAGGAGCACCTGTGGGACTAGAAACCCCAGTCCTTCCGGCCCAAGGTTGCTGTTCTCTAGTGGGATTTGAACCCCCGACCTTCTGGCTTGAAGTACCTTGCCCCAACCACTAGGCCACTCCTCCACTCCTTAGAAGAGAGGTTCATGGCGATCATGGTATATGCATAACTAACGCATTTGAAGAAACTGCCCTAGGTAAAAATAGCTACACAAATAGTAGGGGTCACTTGGTATTACAGAAGCTGGAGACTATAACTGCAGCAAACACCCAAGGGGTTATAGTAGTGAAATGGCATACTCTCCTAACTACTGTTCTTATCTCTCCCATTACTCTTTTAGTGTATGTTCTGGTGGATCCTCCTCCACTGCCATTCCGCCTTCAGGCAGTATACCCCAGGGCTCTGTCTTAGGACTTCTCCTTTTCTCTTGCTAAACTTGATATACCGCTTGGGCGGTATATCAAGTGACAACTAAAGATAAAGATAAAGTCCCTTGGTGCGCTTTTCTTCTCCTATGTTTTCTAGTACCATCTTTACGCTGACGGCGACTCTCAGATCTCTCAGCACCTAAATCTCTCCAGGAACCAGACCTGTATCTCAGCTTGCTTTTCTGATATTGCTGCCTGACCGTCCCACCACCATCTCAAACTGAACATGGCTAAAACCGAGCTCCTTATCTTTCCTTCTAAGCCCACGTCCCCTCTTCCTCCCTTCTTTATTTCTGAGGATAACACTATTCTTCCCTGTTTCCTCATCTGCAACCTTGGGGCCATCTTTGACTCTTCTCTCTCTTTCTCTGCGCACATCCAATAGATAGTTAAAACTAGTTGGTTCTTTTTTTCTGTAACATCAGCAAAATTTGCCCCTTCCTTTCTGGCACCCCACTAAGACCTTTATCCACTCTCTAGTGACCTCCCCTCTAGACTATTGTAACTTGCTCCTCACTGGCCTCCCCCTAAATCGACCCTCCCATTCATTCTGTTCTCATATAATGCCTCTTCTCAAGTCACTTCATAGCCCCCTATCCTTTTCCACTTCCAAAGAAAACGTCTCCTATTGCCCCCCTGTAAGTGCTTTCATTCTGTGGCTCCTCACTACCTTTCCTCTCTTATCTCTCTCTACACTGCTCCTCAGGAACTCCACTTTTCTGGCCGATCCCTTTTCTCTGTACCCTTCTCTGCCACTGCCAACTCCAGACTTTGTTCATGCCGCCTTACTGCTCCGTATGCTTGGAACAAACTACTTGAGTCATTACGTCAGGCTCCATCTCTGGCTCTATTCAAATCCAGGCTAAAAACCCACCTCTTCAAGACTGTTTTTGGATTCTGATCCCATTATTCTCCTGCTCACCATCTGTATCACTCCCCTTTATTTACCGTAGCCCTTAGCATTCATGTTGTTCTTTACATGTATCTGTACAGTGCTCCATAAGCCTTGTTGTGCTGTACCTATGATAAAGAGTAGGAGCAGCAGTAATAGTAGTTGTACTTTCACTAGGTATGACCCTCTTAAAAGGGATGCACTCCTTTAATAGGGATGCAGAAAACATGGCTATCTCATATTTTTTTCACAGTCAGGCTTTGAAAATTGACCATGTTCTTCAAGAGATATCTATGTGGCTTTCAATAGCTTTATGGGAGCAACTAAAAATATGCTTTAGGTCTCTTCTTTGGATGTGGGCAAGTTGGATTTCATTTTTTTATAGCTCAATGAGCTGCCATTTCATGTGGTAAACTGTGTTAGCTTCTGTTCTGTTGTGCAGAGCAGAAAAGTAGCCTATTGGGTTGAGGAACAAGGCCTCTATGACTCAGATCCCAGTGATACTCATTATGATTTGGGGGAAGTCATTTAAACCTTCATTCTCTCATGTGCATCTTAGGGGTATGTTTACTAAAACCCCGGTAAAGTGCGGGCCCCGGTAGTGTGCGGATGCCATATAAGGAGTGGGCGTTCCATCCTGAAAAAGGAAAGGCGGAATTTACATATGCGCTAAGGTGCGCAGCGGCCATGTGCGCCCCGCACCTTAGCGCATGGGATAGCTGCGCGAGAGGCATAAGTGGCGTGCTGAAGTGCAGGAAAAAGAGCAGAGCCATAGCACAATGGTTAAGACACTGACCAACACTGTAGAGATCAGGGGTTCGATCCCCCACAGTGCCCTATGAAGATGACTGGCTGAGGAGGTAATTTGTGAGGCACAGAAATACTGGGTGTCATAAGGCAGCAAGCTGATGCTTTTGGCGGCATATTAATACTGGGCGGCATAAGGCGGCACGCTGATGTCTATAGAGGCAGTATAATACTGGGCGGCATAAGGCGGCGCGCTGATGTCTATAGAGGCAGTATAATACTGGGCGGCATAAGGCGGCGCACTGATGTGCAATCACAGCAACAGAACCACAGCACAATGGTTAAGACACTGACCAATGGTGCAGGGATCAGGGGTTCAATCCCCCAAAATGCCCAATGAACAAGGCTGGCTGAGGCATAACATATTATGGGGAAGATTGCTTTAGGAGGCATTTCAGTCATATTTTAATTACCACTACTAGCAAACGCACTCCCAAAGCGTGTTAACATAAGGCGCCCTATAAGGCACATTTTAAAGTGTACTGTCAGCCAAGGCACCCTAGAATGTTGCTTATAGGGCGCTTTAGAGGGTGCCGCATGAGGTACCGCAAGGTCAGTGTACTGTTTTTTATGGCAGCACTGTGCAGTTTAAGGAATGAAAAGCATACGTAGGTGCGCTGACAGGCAAGGAGGAGCAGAAGTGGAGCACAATAGAAAGACTAGGGGACATGCAATGAAGCTACAGGGTAAACTATTTAAGACTAATAAAAAGAAAATATTTTTTCACTCAACGTGTAATCAAACTCTGGAATTTGTTACCGGAGGATGTAGTAAAGGCTGTTAGTGTAGCTGGGTTTAAAAAAGGTTTGGACAAGTTCCTGGAGGAAAGGTCCATAAACCATTATTAAGAAGTGACCGAAGATATCAATGCTTGACCCAGTACAAGCATTGTGGAACTTGTGTCTCTTGGAGAAACTGCTAGGTACATATGACCTAGATTGGCCACTGTTGGAAACAGGATGCTGGGCTAGATGGACCTTGGTCTGACCCAGTATGGCATATCTTATGTTCTTATGTTACAATGGTTAAGGCACTGATTGCTGATACAGGGGTTATGAGTTTGCTCCCCAGTGTGCCTAATACATAAGGCTGGCTGTGGCATCAGCTTTGCATTGTACATATTTTGTCCTGCAGCACTTTATATTTATGTTATTAATTGCTGCCAGCAAACACGGCCTCACGTGCCGTAATTGAAGGTGCCGTATAAGGCACCCTATAAGGCACTCCATAGGGCACATTAGAAATTGCACTGTCCCGCCACAGCACCCTAAAATGTCCCCTATAGGGCACCCTATAGGTTGCGTCACAGGAGCATGTATAGTGCACCTTATATGGACGGGCACCATAAGGTGCCCTATAGGGCGCCCTATAAAGCACCCTCAGAGTCACCTTATGGGTACAGTACGCTGAGGGTGTTTTTGCTGGCAACAAAATATGTACATTAAAAAAAGATAATGTGTTGGACAACCCTATCAAATAGCCCCACTGTGGGTTTGAACCCATGACCTCTGGTTTCAGAGGTAGTGCAGTAACCATTGGGCTACAGGTCTATAGCTACTAACAAGCCCCTGGCTGGCTGCAGAGAGCATGCATGTCACCACACAGACAGTCTGCTGTGGTCACCAGGATAGGGTTAGCCTACCCATACCCATGATGCACTGCACATGCAAATCAGCTGTCCACAGATTAACACAAGATGGGCAATGCACCCCCACAGCACCTCGGCCTGGTAGGGGGTACTGACCGTGTGTTTTACTGGCACAGAGTAGCTACACACCGTCACATTGTGCGGATACTGTGCTCACCCTGAGGGTGCAATGAGGCACCCAGGACCAGGTCCACAACACCTTCCATGGCTGAAAGAGGCCATGCCGGAGGTCCAAAGCAGTGTTAATGTGTGAGATAGGTAGTTTCTGCACAAACACCTTGGTTATCTCTGTCTGTTTCAGTCAGATGTAGCCTCCATGGACCCCCAGGTGGGCAATGCACCACCCCTGCTTCCTGGGCTGAGGGTGGCAAACAGGGCAACAGGGTCTCCTCTCAATAGATCCACATTCTACCTCCCTGCAAAGGTGGCAGTAGAGGGGGCCATCAACCTGGGTCCTGCTGAAAAACAGACACCCCACAGGGCAGTCAATGCAGCTCTATGCACATCCATACCACAATAGCAGACAGACATTAGGCCTGGATATAGTAAGCTGCACCCCACCACTATCTGATATTCTCCTGCAGCAAGTCATCAGCCACTGCACCCCACCAGCTGCAAACCATGTGCTAGTTAATCCACAGTGCATGTTCACAGTGGAGATGCATGCACCCACAACTGGGATGTCAGCATAAACAACAAGCAGTTACATCAGTGACTGGGCCCCAAAAGGAAACCCATATCTATCACATGAGAGAAATACTGTATAGCACTATGGGGGTGCCTAGCCATGCTGTGGTCATTGCACAGTCAGGGTGAGAGTGATCTTTCAGCAGGACATACTGAGGTCACCCTGTCTGTGTAGGTGGTGGCCGGGCACTAATATGTCCCAGTCAGTGCCCTATGCCCTGTGCAGATGCACCCTGGCCAGGCCACCCTGTCCGGCCTATACCCATGGTACCTTGCTCCTCATTATGCACATTGGCAGCCCAATACTGGCAACATTGCTGGCAGTGTGGGCTGTGGAAGGTGTTTGCAGCCACCACACACTGGATAGGCAGGACAGCCACCCCCACACCTATGCCAGCATTGTGCTACTATAGAGGAGTCCAGCAGCCATACCCACCACACCAGTGCTGGGCACAGTACAGGCATGGATATGGTACGCACTACTGTTGGGGGTCACTCCCCAGGGTGGTAAACACTGTCAGAGACCAGACCTGCAGCGCACACTGCAAACATCACAATGATTGTTATGGTGGAGATCAATGAGCAACATGTGCTTAACGTAGGAATTGATATCTGCCAGTTATCATGGGCAAAGTTTGATAGCTGTGTACCATATACCCAGGTGTAGGGTGGCAGTGCTAAGGTATGCAACTGCTAGTATTGGGGGATACAGGCAGGGCCCAATGTCCTGCCTCTCTAGGAGGCATTGGCCAATGGGGCCTGGGGGGGGGGGGGTGGGTCTGGCCCTGTTGGCTGGTGCTTTACGGCAGAGTGTCCCCAACACTCCAGTCCTGGTGTTCCAACCACTGTTCGGGTTTTCATGCTGTTCCCTCAGAAATATGCATGAGCTACATCAGCATACATTGGGGTGGTGCATAGATATGCAGCGCATGCATCTTTAGCAGAGGCAGCCATGGATCCTGAATGGTGTGGGGCCCTCCAGGACTGCATTTTGGGAGACTCACTCTGCTCTGGGTAATGCGGCTGTTTATGGTGTCTGTGTTTGGTGTGGTAAAATATAGGCGTGCGAACCATGTGTATGTTCTCAGCAATAAAGGTTTCTCCTTACTATCACGGTTTAGTTGTAGGAAAAATATGTGGACTGGATTGGCAGTAGCCCCAGCTGGGCTTTGAACCTGTGACCTTCTGTTCCTGCACACACTGTCTGTGTGCACTGCACCACCGTGTTGCCACAGGTATGCTGTGTTCCCTGGGGAGTCCATGACTGTACATCCGACAGAGCCTGTCTGTTACGGTGGACGGTGCCAGCCTGCACAGGCCTAGGCCACTGTCTGCTGTGGTTTGCAGCCACTGCCCCCTCCACCACCCTTCTGCCAACATGCAGACATGTCCCTATCTGGAAAAAAGAATATGACCTGATTGAGTTGTGGCACTCCAGGACTGAATTTGGGGGACTCGGCTGTCGGTAATGCCCATTGTTATGGTTTGTGTGCGGTGTAGGGTAAACTATAGGTGTTGGAACCATGCTTATGTTCTCTGCCATACAGGGGTGTCTGTACTATCACTGTTTAGTGGTGGGTAAAACTATGGGGACTGGGTTGGCAGGAGCCCCAGCTGGGGTTTGAACCTGTGACCCTCTGGTCCTACAGGCACCAGCTGTGTCTGCTGCACCACACTGTGGCCACAGAGACAGTGCAGTCTCTGGAGATAGGAAACCTGGCCGCATGAGTCAGATACCCTGCTCTGCACAATTTTACTGTGGGCTCGTTTACCTTGTATGGAGACAGGGGTGCAATTAAACCTCAAAAATGACCTCCAAAAAAAGGGGAAAAAACCAAAACCAAGCTGGGCAACAGTGATATCAATGGGCAACATGAAAAACACTCCCAGGAAAGCTCCATTAAAATGCAGTGATTTTTGAACGAGTCTACGGATTATAATTTATTTGAAATTTGTTGTGGTCATTTTCAGGTTTTATTTGCTGTTTTGTTCTGTGCACATGTATCACACTGCTCACGTTTTGCAGGTTTCCCCGTTTTTGCTGTACATTGCTGACGGAAATGGTTTCTCTTCCCTTTAAATCGGCTCTAACGCGAGGGTTTCACTCGCGGTATTTTTAATGCCGAATTCAGCCCTGCTCCTGTGCGGGGAGCCTCTCCCTTCCCACTCTCCACCCATTGACCCCGTCCCCCCGCCCCTCGGGAGCCTTCCTCCACCCTCCGTAAGCGTTTCCCCGCCTCTATCGCACATCAGCGCCCCGCACACGTGCGCCGGCCCGTTAATGTGACGCGCACGCGTGCGCGGCGCTTAAGAGCACTTAAGTGCATCATTAGCGTCCGCTCTTGTGCGCCGCGCACGTGTGCGCGGTTTAGTAAACATACCCCTTAGATTGTAAGCAAACTTAGGCATAGAACTAGCTCATCTACGTGAATTTAATACACCTTGACTCTAGATTTCATAAAGATGAGTAGTACATCTAAATCCGAATTTGTAATTTCTAAATTGTGACTAGACATATGCAGCACTGTATATGTAGATGTAGAGAGTTCTAGGATTCTATTGAGAGATTTATGTATTTATTTCCTAAACCCTAGAAACTTTTCAAGGAGGTAGTTCTCAACTATTGTGATGTAGCCCCTAAACAAGAATGAAGGCAAAGTGTAAACAATGATTCTATGAGTTATAGTCTGAGCATAAAAGGAGTGAAGGTGGTGCAAGGAGCTGGGACTAACTCTTACAAACACTGCTGTACTTCTGGGCCATTCAGGAAACAGGAAGGAAAATCATCAGTAAAACAGAAATGCTTGCTAAAGCCAGCAGCAGGGAGATCGGATTGTTTAGTGGCAATATGTTTGCCTTGTGACAAGATGTTCAGTGGTTTGTGACTAACCTGTCTGTGTAAAAAATAAAAACCTGTTTGTTTGTTTTTTAATTTGCCTGAAACCTCTAGTAATCTTTCAGCTATGTTTTTCATTTGGGAGGTAGCCACAGCTACTTCTTTAATGAACAAGATTGCCCTGAAATAAAAATGTATAAAAATGAAAGGAAAAAAAATATTAAAATGAAATAGAATAAAAACATAAACTTGCAAACGAAATAGTAAAGGAAATGAAGCAAAATGTTTTTGGCTGCACACCTCTATTATGGACATTCATGTGTAAATTTAATCCTTTATTGAATCATCATTTCACGTGGTTGCTATTTCAATGTGTAAATGCCACATTTTCCATGTGGACATTGTGAATAAGGCTTCTAAAATAACTCCCTATGCATGTTTCCAATGCAAGCATATAGGGAAATAATTACTGTATATAAATTTTTAAAACTAAAGTAGTGTGCAATAAGTGGAGGAGTAGCCTAGTGTTTAGAGCACTGCCTTGGTAAACAAAAGACCAGGGTTTGATTCCCACTGGCACTCCTTGTGACCTTGGGAAAGTCACTTAATCCTCTCTTGTCTCAGAAGAAAGGCCTGACAATCTACTGTACCTCCAGTCTCACTGGAATGAAAACACAGCAGTTGCTGGATTGCCAGGAGAGAGCATTGACTTGAAGACACACATTGCAGTATGCCATACAGAGCCAAACTAAGGGTCCAACAGAGGCCAATCCAGGTCACAAGTACCTGACATCTCTGGAAAACAGCCAGTTCGATGCTATTTATCTCCTGAGATTAGCAATGGTTTTCTCTACTTCTACCTTAAGAACAGGTTATGGGAATTTGTCCAAACACCCAGCTACACTACCTGCTTTTACCACATCCACTGGCTTAATTATACATTCAGAAAAAAAATTCTCCTATAGGTTTTCTACAAACAACCAAAAGTATATTGGGAATGAAATATACTGGAGCCAATTTTCAATGTGTCTGTGGCATAAATTGAAACATCAAACAAGACATGCCAATTTATGCCAATTTTATGCTTAGTGCCACTGAATACAGGCACCTAGGTTTGTACAAAATCGTGTGCCTAGTTTAATCATCTGCACAACAAAAATATGTGCCTATACATTTTGGGACATGTTTACTAAGCTGCTTAGCTTTCAATGTGTGCCTGAGCAGGTACAAATAAATAGACAGCATGGGGTTAATTCTGTGCTATCTGCATAGCGTGTGACGGGGAGGGAAGTGGGCAGGGTAGGGGTGGAGCACTGGTGTATCTGCACAGCATTGTTAGTGCAGGGTTCGACAGTGCACATTCACCATCAATCTTGCAATTAGCAGGGGTGCACCTAGCACCACCTCAATGGATGACGTTATGTGCATCCGCATTGTGCGCATGCCACTGGTTCGAACCAGTGTAGCCTCTGCTTAAGCTAAGCTGTACACCCCTCCCCAACAGATAGAGCACAAAAGCTGCACATACCACACTTTGATTTCTACCCTCAACGCATGCTACCTGCAAAAATGGTAGTGCACTTTAGCAAAAATGCCTCTTGGACTATGCATTTGGTTAGGTGCTCCGGGTTATACTTGGTTTTGAGATACCTAAACCAAAATATGGCAGTGTGGTGGGAAGGGGTTTTCTTTACAACACAGGCCAGACAGCAGTTCAGGGAAAAGAAAAGCAGTTTCTATTCTGCCCCAGCTTGTTTAACCTCCACAAGCTGGCTCTTCCAGCCCCTCCTCCAGACCCAGTTAAAGTTCCTTCCTCAAAGCTCTTTTGCATAGCTTGCCTTGGAAGAACTTCTGGCTCCATGGGCCTCCCTCCCTCCTTCAGTCACACCCTCTCAGCCCTGAACTCTGGGCTGCAGGCACTATTAAAGGAGATTGTTGATAATTCCTTTGGAGAGAGATAGGGTAATATTCTATATACCCTATTAAACAAACACACAGTTTAGGCCTCCAGGAGCCAAAAATCAGCACCTATGTGTTCCAGAGGGCCCACCCCTGGAACGCCCCAAACCCACCCTTCTCATTGAACATACAGCATTATGCTCTGGAGTTAGGCTATTCAAATCCTGCTTTATATATAAGGCTGCAAGCAAATAGATGTTTGTCACAGTGCCAAACATCTAGGTGCCTTTCACCTTGCTGCTCCTTTGCCTAGAAACAAACTACCTGAGCCTGTACGTCAGGGGCCTTCTCTGACCCTTTTCAAATCCAGGCTGAAAACTCACCTCTTCGCTGCCGTTTTCGGATCTTGACTCACCTGATCTCCTTTGTATTTCCTTACCATTCCCCCTAGATGTATCCCATGTCTACAGCTACTGTGTTGTCGGTCTTGACTAGATTGTCAGCTCTGATGAGCAGGAACTGTCTTTTATATGTGTCTGTGCAGCACTGCGTACATCTTGTAGCGCTATACAAATGCTCAGTAGTAGTAGTAATAATATCGACCCTGTTATGTTTAAAATTAGAGATCCAGGGTAAAAAATACATCAAATGCCAAACTTGACCTGGGGATCCCACAACCAGTTGGGGAATTCAGGATCTCCCCACCAAATATGCATGGCATAAAGTTGCATTCATTGGAACCCAGTTTATGCAAATTTCTCATGCATATTCATTGTAGATATTCAGAAACTCACCTGGCTATAGGGTCCCCGGACAGGTTGGGAAATCCTGCTCTAGATATTAATTCTGTTTTCCCGAAGGCAGCAAGTTTACTTTTTGCTTAAGAGTCCTTGAGTCACACTGTGTAATATTTTCTCACAGAGGTTTACAGGATACACTGGGATTAGATGGCTAGTTGATAACACCTTTCTATTTGCCAGTCTTTACTTCTGTTTCCAGAACAAACAACGAACTGACTTGGAAAGGGCAAAGGCTGAGTGATTTCGAAAACACAGCTAATTAGATTAGTACCATGTTTTCTTTGGCTAAGATTGTCAAATTGCACAGGGATTGCTTTGATTCACACCGAGCAGATCTCATTTAACATGCCATCGCCATACATTTTCATATGTGGTTTATTGAGTAAATCTGAATATCTTAAGGAGAGGAGGGGTATCTTTATTTCCTTACATAAGGAGTTTGATCCTTCCGCTTTGACAGTGGCCATGACATCATAATGTCCCAAATGAGATCAAGTAGCAGGGAATTACCCTTCTCCCGATATTCTATAAACTCTCAATCGCAGCCAAAAGCATACTCAGTTCATGTGTGAGACCCTACACATGGATTTTAGCTCAGTCACAGTGACTCAGCATGGTTATCCTTGTATTGCAAAAGTTACGAAAGGAAGTATAGTTACTGAAAATTTGGCATTCTGCTCAATTTATTTGGTATCATCCTGGAGTGTAGTGCCTTTGAAAGGCAATAAATACCAATAGACCGTCATCCCTTGCATGCTTCATCTGTTAAAGCACTAACCAATGGTAAAGCTGCTTTTAACAATGCTTAATGACATCAGTGCTGTTTTCCTAGAAAAGAAGGTGCTACTCATTTGCAGGGCTCTTTCATTAAGGCATGGAAATCAGGGCCAGGTGGCCACCTAGGACAGCAGAACCCAATGGGAGCACTGCGATCCCTTGGCCCCCTCCACAATTTTTCAGAGTAATAGCTTTCTGCCGCCTCTTCACCTTCATGGCAGACCTTAAAACACCCACACGTCATGACCTGCCACTTCTACCCCCTCTGATAGATGAAAAAAACATGGCGGGATCAATGTGCTGCTCCCTCCCCCAGGCAAGATATGGGGGAGGGGGCAGCATGGCACATCACGGGGGAGGGATGCCTGGTGGGTTTGCCTAGGGTGGCAAAACCCTTGGGCTGGCCCTGATGAGGACTATGGGTCCATTTTTTCAGGCAATGGAAACGTTGCTGGTACTCCATACCACTGTGCACCCCTTCAAAAAAGCCTTGGGTAACATTATAATAGCGGTACGGCACACACTGCACATCCAGGATGACTATTTATACTGTTGACATAGCTACAAATTCGGCAGCTCTTTTTTACCCATGAATTTTGCACCGGTTTTCAACATGAACACTTTCACTTTGAAAATTGGCTAAAGAACAAGCACTCACAGAAACGTAAGCTTTATTTTATGTGGATACCTTTTTCAATTAAATAACGTGGATTTTTGAAAATACAAAAGTATGCATATTATTCCAATCCCCACCCTAACACCTTTACCTAATCAAAATATGGAAACATAGAAAACGATTCAGATAAACACTATCCAGTCTATCCAGTCTGCCCATCCATAAGAACTATTGATCTCGATATCCCCTCCTCTCCCTCAGAGATCCTTTGTCCTTGCCTCAATCTTTTGTGAATTTATATACAGTTCTTGCCTTGCCTCCCCACCTTCACTGGGAAGCTGTTCCACCCCCTTTCTGTAAGGAAATAGTTCCTCAGATTACTCCTCGGTCTATGTTTTTTTACCTTCATTCTATGACCCCCTTGTTCCAGAGCTTCCATTCAACTGAGGTATTTAAATATCGCCATCATATCACCCCTCTCCTACCTTTTCTCCAAAGTATACATATTGAGATCTTTAAATCTATCCCCATATGATCTATAATGAATCCATAAAACATACCATGTTGGAAGCCTCCCTTTATTTATTTATTTATTTTATTTTATTTATTTACATTCTCTTATATACCGCGCTCTTCAGCATCAGTGTGGTTTACATTGAACAAACTGAAATTACATTGAACAGGGCATTATAAAACTTGGAGATAACTATTTTACAGGGAACATGGACCAACATGGACCTTTGGACCAACTCTATCCTGTTTCATATCCCTTTGAAAGTTCAGTCTCCGGAACTGTATACAGCACTCCAAATAAGGTTTTACTAGAAACATCAAAGGCCTTATCGCCTCCTTTTTCCTGTTACCTAAGTTAAAGTATTTTAACCAGCATAGAGGGTGGGCAACTTTCAGAGATACAGTTTTCATGGGTAAAATGCTGGCTTTTTGAAAAATTACCCTCCAAATGATCACATGACACTTTCATAAGCGGCAGTCAATAATCTAGCAATATGATTGGCTGATACATAACGTTCTTGCATTAATTTGTCAAATCTAAGAGCCAAAGGTTTTCAGCATGTTTCACATATTACATCTCTTTAGTACATCTGGCTCTGAACTTGTAAATGCTTAGCATAATGTTGATGAAAGCCATTAGCAGGTATCTGCCCAAATCATCAAAATGAATTTATTATTTGTTGATGTTGAGCAAGCACATGCCAGAAATAATCATGATTCATGCCCCACCACAATATAGACTGACAATGAGGCCCCTGGGATAGTTTCCAATGTAAACTAAAGGGGAGGATTTAAGCAGGGCAATTTCTAGTTTGTGATTTTTGAGATTACAGTAAGGACAAATAAAAGAGAAGAAAGCAGAGGGGAATAAAAAAAGAAAAAGGACTTTAAAGCAGACAGATTCTCTGTTTGAAGCACATTCCACTCAGGGAATATCGACGTTCCAGCTGGTCAAGTGTAGCTTGTCAATAATCTTTCTTGTAAACCTTTGTTCAGTCCCTTAAAATATAGTAGTTGCCTGAGATAAGATATAGAATTGGGGGTGGGGAAAGGAAGAGAAGGAAGGAGACAAGAGAGTCAACAGATCAATAAAAGCACTCCAGGATAATAGCACTAGCTACTGTATAGAGAAACAGGTCTGATTTCCAGAGCAACTCCATCACTGCCAGGAAATGTGCATTTGCATGAATGCAGTTCTTAATACAGTGTGTCACAGGGTGAGTCCATAGTAAATCATATCCGTGACCTGTAGATTAATTCTATACTAGCTGCATGTTTGTTTACCTGTGTCTTTTAGGGACATTTTCTCCAAATGGGTTGGTTTTGCACATTAAATTATTATAACCTACTGCCTAAGGGTAAACTCAAATATAAAATATATATAGATACCCTTAGAAACACCAATTTTCAAGATTACAAATATCTCTAATTGATCTATCAAATAACTATCACACAACTATATAAGGTATATATGACCTCAAGATAGACTTTCCCCTACATGTGGCGAAATGAATCACCATAGGATCGAATGGCAGACTTCAACATCACGGGTCAAAACCTTTCCACATTTTAATTCAAATTTTTAAAAAAATAATCCAAACCCAATCAAATTACCTACACCCAAAAAAGTACTTTTAGGGATTCTCAAAAATTAAAGTTTTTTATGTTATCTATTTTTAACTTAAAGCCCAAGCTCAATTACCTCCTGAAAAAGAGAAACAAAATGCTCTTCAACACAACAATAGTATACACCAGTCTAATAGCATAAATCCACTTATCTGAATATTGTAAAAACTCCAGTCTACATCGACAATTCAACTTCAGTTCTTCACTCGGCTGTATGCTGCCAAAGAAGTAGCGAATATCTCCGTTATCACAAAAGATCTTCTAATATCTGCTTCGAATGCCCAACAAAAGCTTCTGTTTCACCCTATTCGGCTTCATCAGGATTCCAATAATATAGTTCTCATAAAGATCTCCAAGTAAAATTTGCCACAATTTTCTTCAAATACCTTCAATATCGGGCATCACTAATGCCTCATAGCTCAACAGCGTCTGAAATCACATTCTATGAGCTATGACGCCACCACAAGCGGTCTCGCCAGCGCAGTAGTTCCTCTAATGGCAGCAGCTGCAGGCCTTTCATCTACAGGTACCTACCTGCCTCTCCCTCTTCTACCCTTGGTAAGGACGGAGAACAATGGGTCAGCGCAGAGGAGCATACTTCTCCGTCCCCCCCATCTGCACAACCTTGCCCCTCTCCACAAGTAGTGCCAACCACGTCTTCCAACCCTCTGGAGACCCTTAAGCTACTCTCCAGCATGCTTCAGCAATGGGCCTCCACTCTGTCTGCCCTCTCTTCAAATCAACTCTTCGAGCCTCCACCTTCCAAACCCGCAGCACTGACCCCCTCCCCCCCCCACTCTGACACCGGGACTGCGGCCCCCCAGTCACCAGAACAGCTGGCCGGTGGAGAAGAAGGAGCAGACGAACAATCACACTCAGGGGACGCACTCACCATTTCTGCCACGGAGCCCCCCCTCCTTCCTCGCCCCTCAGGAGGACTTGACCTATCCAAAGTTTCTACGCAAGGTCACTTCTGCACTGTCCATCACCTCTGTCGACACCACGGATCAACGCTCTGAGGTACAGAGCGCCCTCGAATTCGTGGAGGCTCCTAAGTCCCTAACCTCCTTACCTATTCATCAACTTTTGAGGAATAACTTGTCTAAAATGTGGCTCACCCCCGCCTCCAACCCAGCCTGCTCACGTAAACTGGATGCAAAATACGTAGTTCAGCCCTCCTGGGGATTCGAGAAGCCACAACTCCCCCACCAGTCTATCATTGTGGAATCGGCCCTCAAGCGGTCTAATTCCTCACAAAATACAGCCAACGCCCCCCCCCCCCCCGGGCAAGGACCACAAACTCCTTGATGATGTGGGAAAATGGGTCTACCAGGGTGCCATGCTGAGCACCAGATTGGCGGCGCATCAATTCCAACATGCTGTTTATCAAGATCATCTCATCGCCAATCTCAAGGCTGCCATCACCTCCCAGCTTGCTGAGACCCACACCTCTATCACAGCATCTCTGGCAGAGCTGGAGGATTGTACCAAGCATCAAGGCCGTGCTGCCTATAATTCCTTTGAGGCAGCCGCCAGGACCTCTGGGACAGTCATCTCCGCACGCAGGCTAGCCTAGCTATGCGCCTCCGGCCTGCACGACGATACCCATGACAAGATCGACGACACCTCCTGTGCCGGCGATTCCCTCTTCGGGGACAAAGTCAAGGACACGGTCAATGATATGAGAGAGCACTGCACTACTCTCCAGACCCTGGCTGAGGAAGGATTGGAGCGCTCCCAAACCTACCGTGAAGGGAACACCCAGAAACCAGCATCAAATTCTACAATACGTACCGCAAATGGCAGCAACCATGGTACAAGCAGCAAACCCTATCAGATGCCCTACCGGTCAAAACAAAATCAGCGGGAACGCACACGAAAGCAGAACATTCCCTCTGCGCCAGGGAAAAACAACCCTAATTTTTGACTTGCCGCCTCTCCACCTTCCCACGGGAGGCCGCATATCTGCGTTCCTAGGAGATCATCACCACGGACCAGTGGGTTCTCAAACATCATCAAACAGGGTTACTGCATCAAATTTTCTTCAGCTCCAACTCAGCGTTCCCCACTTGTGAGCAATGTCCCAGCACACTTTCTCCTTCCAATTACTTCGGAGATAGTTTCACTCCTATCATCTCGAGCTATAGAACCTGTTCCACCCAGCGAACACAATACGGGATTTTACTCCAGGTACTTCCTGGTCCCCAAGACGTCAGTGGGTGTTTGCCCCATTCTTGACCTTCGGAAACTCAACAGATGCATCACCAAAGAGAAATTCAGGATGCACTCCCTGAACTCCATCTTACCCATCATCCAGCCCAAGGAGTGGCTGGCCTCGCTGGATCTCCAGGACGCTTCCACGCATGTCCCCATCCACAAACTGCACAGGAGATTCTTACGCTTCCAAGTTCTGGGGAACCACTATCAGTACAGAGTCCTCCCCTTCGGTCTCTCCCCTGCTCCACGGGTCTTCACCAAATGTGTTGCAGTGGCAGCGGCCCATCTTCGCAAGCGCAGCATATGTGTCTTCCCATACCTGGACGATTGGTTGATCTCCGTCCCCTCCCTGGAGAAACTAAGAGCGGCAGTCAGAGAAGCCACCTCTCTCCTCTCGTCTTTGGGATTCCTAGTGAACCACTTGAAGTCTTGCCTCACCCCAGTCCAGAGGTTGGAATTCATTGGAGCCTATATAGACACCACCTTAGCCAAGGCGTTGCTCCCACAGAACAGAAAGATGGCCATCATAAACCTTTCTCTCGACATATACCGTTCCACACACTTGTTGGCAAGAAGTCTCCTGCGTCTTCTGGGCCACATGGCAGTGTCCACGCATGTTCTTCCCCTTGCGAGACTGCACATGCAGCCCCTGCAGTGGCATCTCTGCTCCCACTGGTGTTAGCACACGCAGCCCTTATCTGTGGTGATTCCCATTGATGTGGCTGTGGACAGAGCAGTTCGCTGGAGGACTCACTCAACAAATCTCTCGCAGGGCAGACACCTTCAACAGCTGGCTCACCAACTCACCATCACCACCGATACATCAGCGGTAGGATGGGGAGCACATTGTCTGGGCCTCTGCATGCAAGGCCCTTGGTCAGTGTCGGAGAGGGCTCTCCACCTCAACGTCCTCAAGCTCAGAGCTGTCAGCTACGCTCTTCTAGCCTTCCAGGACCATATAGCATCTACATGCAACCTATCTGCGAGATCATCCGGTCTTTCAAGGTGAAGTGCCTGTTATACGCGGATGACGTTCTCCTATATGCCTTTTGAGACAGATAACCCTGACCTCTCACCACTGATGAACTGTTTCAAAGTGGTATCCAGATGGCTCCAATTGCAAAACCTTTGAATTCAACATAAGAAAATGGAGGTCCTTTTCATCACAAGGAATCCGGAATTCATCACACCACCTTGCTTGAAGGTCCTAGATGCAGAGCTTCTCACCAAACCCTCGATTAGATATCTGGGAGTCACACTTGACCAGTGACTATACATGAAGATCCATATAGGCAATATAGCAAGAGCTGTATACCATAAAATCCGATTACTTAGACACCTACGCACCTTACTTGAACCAGATGACTTCCGGACAGTGTACCAAGTCTTGATCATACCACATCTTGACCATGCAAATGCCATACTCCAGGGTCTCCCAAAATCCACGCTGCACCCTTTACAGCTTGCTATGAACTCAGCTGCAAGAGTGCTCATGGGTGCTCCCAAGTGGGAACACATGACACCCATCCTTAAACAGCTCCACTGGCTTCCCATAAAAGGTAGAATCACTTTCAAAACCAGAATGCTTACTTTCAAGATCATAAATAGGCTCGCCCCACCAGCCCCGTTGGATTTAATACATTTAACCCCCCCCCCCCCGAACAGATCGAGAAGGTCTCCAGCAGTCAATAAACTAATAGTTCCAAGAGAAACGACCAAGTGCTGCCAGATGACAGTGAACAGAGCCTTCAAATTCTCGGCACCAAAATGCTGGAACACCCTCCCACCCAGTATACGGGCTATCACTAACATAACTCAGTTTAGGAAAGCTCTGAAATACCACCTATTCCTCGTGCATGACCCGGATGACAGCACCTCAAATGCTTCATCAGCAAACTAGCCAAGTCAAATGAATGTTCAGCCAGCAAGCTTTGTATAGTTGTAAATAGTTACCCATGTTTTTCTCCAAGTTCTGTTTCCTGTTAATTGTAAACACAGATCAACTGTTTTTAAATGTGTACTTTAAATGATTCTATGTAAACTGCACTGATGGAAAATAGCGTGGTATATAAGAGAATGTAAATAAATAAATAAATAAAACAATCAGGATACAAATCGACAACCAGGTGGCCATGTTCTACATCATCAAACAAGAAGGGACAGGGCCACGCCCCCTGTGCAGGGACGCGCTCCGAATCTGGCACCTGGCACTCTCCCACAACTGTATCCTTCAGGCCTGCTACCTTCCGGGAATCGAGAACGAACTAGCGGACCGTCTCAGCAGACAGCTAAACCCGCACAAATGGGCACTCCACAAGGAAGTGTCGTCATCCCTTTTCACGAGATGGGGTCAGCCTCTAATTGATCTCTTTCCAACAGAGGAGAATACAAAGTGCCCTCTGTTCTGCTCCAAACGACCAGCCCTCAACAGGGTAGCAGCGAATGCCTTCGACGTATCCTGGGGGGAATGGTCTCTCCTATATGCCTTCCCCCCCACCCCACTCATATCACGGACAATTTAGCGCCTAATCAGGGACAAAGCACTAGCCATCCTGGTAGTGCCCCATTGGCCCAGGCAGGTCTGGTTCCCCTACCTGCGTTGCGTGGCCGTGGAACCACCAGCGCGCTTACCACTGAGACTGCATTTGATATCCCAAGACAGCGGCAGGACTCTGCATCCCATCCTGCAGATGCTGTCGCTAACGGCATGGAAGTTGAAAGGATGACCCTAGCATCCCTTGACCTTTCAGCCGAGGTCCGACAAGTCATATTGGTGGCCCGACGCCCTTCTACCAGAAAATCACACAACCTTAAATGGCAGTGTTTCAGCATCTGGTGTGCTTCGCATCATCTGGACCCCTTTTCATGTCCAGTGCCTCAACTCCTCCAGTACCTTGCCTCTCTCTCTAAGCGTGGACTCAAGACACAATCCATAAGGGTCCACATGTCCGCCGTAGCGGCCTTTCACGACCATCCAGGGGACGCCTCGATAGCCACACTCCCACTGGTGATCCGCTTCATGAAAGGTCTGGCCAATCTCCATTCAGGTGCCCATACCTGCCTGGGACCTGAATGTTGTTCTCAACCAGCTCACAGTGGAATTTTTCGAGCCACTGCAGTCGGCAGAACTCAAGTTTGCCTCGTGGAAGATACTCTTTCTCGTAGCCATCACCTCTGCCAGGCGCATCAGTGAGCTACATGCCTTCGTAGCTTACCCGCCTTATATCATACCCCACCATGACCGAGCCTACCTATGGACACACCCTAAGTTTGTCCCCAAGGTGGCGAATGCCTTCCAAATCAACCAGACCATTGAATTACCCTGCTTCCAGCCGGAACCCCACTCCAGTCAAGAACAGGAGAGGCTCCACACTCTGGACTGCATCAGGACCTTACGCTGCTACCTACACTGGACTTCCTCTTTCTGGAAGTGGTCTCAGATCTTTGTCTTTTATGACCCCAATAAGCTAGGTTGCCCAGTGTCCAAACGTACGCTCTCCATTTGGATTTCCTCATGTATTGCCTTTTGCCTATCACAAGCGGGGTCCCAAACCTCGCCAAGGGTCAAGGAGCATCATCTGCGGGCATTGGCCACCACAATTCCCAACCTACGCTCCTTACCGGTACCAAACATCTGCAGGGCTGCCACCTGGGCCCCCATCCAAACCTTTCAGAGGCACTACTGCTTTGACCAGGCAGATCAGGGCAGCTCTGCCTTCGGCCAGGCGGTGTTAGCCACCTACGTGCCTCCAGCACCTGATCAAGTCCACAGGCCCAAGTGACTCTGCCACTACCTTCTGTAGTCTGTGCCCCAGCCTGTTATGACTGCACTGTTGATATGTTATACTCGCACATACACTGCTGCACTGAGTTCTGCACTGTTGATATGTTATACTCGCACATACACTGCTGCACTGAGTTCTGCACTGCTGTTATGTTATACTTGCACATGCACTGTTTATCTTTATCTTTATTTATCGCTTGATATACCGCCCAAGCGTATGCATCAGGGCGGTGTACAATAAAATCAATTGGAAAGTAGAAAAAGAAAAGAACGCCATTGATTAGACAGGACAGAGAGGGATAGGAAGAAACAGAAAAGAACAGTTAGGCAGGGTACAGGAAGGAAAGACTTGGTGGGGGGCCTGGTGGAGTGTGGAAGCCTTAAGGATCCGGGAGGTCAAATGCCTGCTGAAAGAGGTGGGTTTTGAGTGAGCTCTTGAAGAATAAATAAGACAGTTCGGTGCTGAGGGCAAGGGGGAGGGAGTTCCAGAGGGCAGGGGCCAGGAAAAAGAAAGCGGAGTGACGTGTGGATTCCAGGTGAGCGGAAGAAGGGGAGGGAAGAAAGGGGTGATTCCCATGTGCTGAATGAAGGAGACGGGGAGAAGGCTGCAGGCGGATGGAGTCTGCTAGATATTGGGGAGAACCGGAATGTAACGCTTTATAGGCAAGAATGAGAACCTTATAGAGGAAACTAAATTTGAGTGGGAGCCAGTGCAAATGGAAAAGAAGGGGGGTGATGTGGTCCCGGGTGGAGGAATGAGTGAGCTGTATTTTGAACCAGTTGGAGGTATTGGAGTTGATGTTGTGGGAGACCTGCTAAAATGGTGTTATAGTAGTCCAGTCTTGAGAGAACAAGTGAGACAACTAGTGAAGTGAGAGAGGAGGAGGGGAGGAAGGGGCGAACAGCTTGGATCTGGCGCAGGAAGAAGAAAGAACGATGGACGAGCAAGGAGATATGGTGATGAAAGGAAATAGAGGAGTTGAGGGTGACTCCGAGATAGCGGAGGGAGGAGACCAGAGGAATGGGAGTAGAAAGGAAAAGAGGGGAACAAGTAGGAACAAGGGAAACAAGTAGGAGGTGGTGTGTGCTAAAGGAAAGCCAGAGAGCAGCTGATTTTGATGTGTTAACGTGAAGGAAGTTATCGTTTATCCATGTGGCAACACGAGCGAGACAGAGGTTGAGAGCAGAAAGATCTGGCGAGAGAGATCTGGTGTGGTGCACAAGAAGAATGTCGTCAGCGTAGAAATAGCCTGAAATACCAGACTGCTGAACAATGAGTGCCAGAGGGGTGAGAAAGATGTTAAAAAGGAGGGGAGCAAGAACGAAACCCTGAGGGACCCCACAGAAGAGCCCGAGGAGGGGAGATGGCTGAACTGGTCTTTACAGAGAAAGTGCGAGAAGAGAGAAAAGAAGAAAACCAGGAGAGAACAGACCCATGAATCCCAAAATCACCCAGGCGGGCTAGGAGGGTGCGGTGATCCACAATGTCAAAAGCAGAAGATAGATCCAGCGCCACCACAAGGGAAAGATCACCCCGGTCGTGGGATTGGTGCACTTCGTTCAGGAGGGAAGTGAGAATGGTCTTAGTGCTGTTGCCTGTGCGAAAGCCAGATTGGTGTGGGTGAACGGAAAGGGTAGCATCAAGATGAGCAGAGAGTTGGACAAACACAAGCTTTTCCAGAATCTTAGACAGGAAGGGGAGATTAGACACAGGATGCCAATTAGCCGGTATGGAGGGATCGAGGGATGGATTTTTAAGGAGTGTGCTAATGAGGGCGTGTTTCCAAGTTAAAGGGACAACACCAGTAGAGAGGCTGTTATTGAAAATGTGAAGTATATAGGGAAGTAGGGTGAGGGAGGGGTCTGACAGCCACGAGGAAGGTAAAGTGTCAAGTTGGACAGGTGGGTTTGGGAGAGGTAGCAAGGGACTTGGAGAGCTAA
The DNA here is from genome assembly GCA_033557465.1 of Ichthyophis bannanicus. Lineage (NCBI taxonomy): Eukaryota > Metazoa > Chordata > Amphibia > Gymnophiona > Ichthyophiidae > Ichthyophis > Ichthyophis bannanicus. Next base: position 35,853 of record JAWIIG010000133.1, read on the forward strand.
TTGGACGAAACGTATGGCAGGTGTGGGGTAGAGCGTGTTGGTAGGGGGAGGAGCGAGTGTGGGGGATAAATGATTGGAGTGTCCTTGGGGAGGGGGGACAGGGGTGGGGGATAGGTTGGGAAGGTAGCACGAAGAGACTCAATTTTACTAGAGAAAAAAAGAGGCCAGACAATTGGAGTCAGGTGCATTAAGTGGAGAGGCGGGGGTTGTAGAGGGAGTGGACAGATTAGTAACAGAATGGAGGATTCGGAATAGTTTGTTGTGATGAACTGGAAGAGGAGGAGATACGGTCAGAGTAGTATGATCGCTTTGTGTCGGTGATCATTGTATGATAAAGCATCTGTAATGTGACGTTATAATATGACGTTATATGTAATATGACGTTATATGTAAAACAAACTATGCTTTGTTGACTGTTGTTATTTGTGAACCGCAGCTGATCTCTGGAAGCTGCGGTATATAAGTGCTTGTTAAATAAATAAATAAATAAAATCTGTGAACTGCGAAAGGTAGTTAATGAGTTTGGAGTAGGATGCTTGCGCCATGTTCGTTCTGCGCGGTGAAGATGGGTTCGCTGAAGGTAGAGGCTAGGATGGAACCAGGGATGGCGTGATGGGGGACGAGATGTAGGAAGAGGACGGAAGGGAGCAAGTTGATCCAGTGTAGTAGTGAGGGTAGATGTCCAGAGGTTTGTTTGTTCATCCACAGGGAGAGAAGAAAAAGATAAAGGGAAGAGGGAATCTGCCGGGGGGAATTGCTGAAGAGTCAGTAGGGTGATATGATGCCTGAGCCTGGGGGGAGGTGGAAGGGAATGACGTGTGGGACATTGAGGGGGTGGGAGAGATAATGAGAAGAGAAGACAAGAGTGATCAGACCAGGGTAAAGTGAGAGACGAAATGTGGGCTGGGAAGACCGTGAGCAGTTGCACTGAGTTGAGCGTGTTGTACACACGTTGTACACATGTTGATTGCACTATTGATCGTGCTGTTTGCTGTATACCTGTCAATAAATCAGGTTTTTTCTTAGTCCTCTTAACGTTTTCATTAACCTCTGCCACAATGGGTCCATGAACAAGTTCACCATGGCCTTCATCTTTGGCAGGGCTGCTATTTTCATCTGCAGTGTCTGCACTATCGCTACCACCATTAGCCCTAGTACATAAGCTGCAGGTAGGCAATTTTTTATCTTGGGTGACATAGGGCCAGCATGTATTTTCTTTCTTTCCTACCATACTTCTATAGTAGTGTCACCTTGCTGAGATTTGTTATTGTTTTTATACAATGGAGGCATCAAGTGAAGGTACTCAGCAAGACCTGAGAAGGAAACTTTGTTCTCTCCCCCTAAGAGATATACAGCAATTCACCAACTACTAATAGTGAATTTTATTTTGCACTCCCCTTTGGTCCTGTAAATTGTGCTCCTTTCTGATTCCTACACTCCCTTTTGACCTATCATTTAATAATCTCTAGTGTGCTCCCTACTGCTTAAGTAGGGATGTCCTAGACATTGGTACATAAAGCAAACTGAGTTTCACAAAACATGTTATGGCTCACTGTGGGTGTAAAATAGGGCTGTACACTGCTAAAAGAAGTTCAGCTCATGCTTCTTTCAAATGAAATGTTCTTGATTTTGGGGCATTTTTTCATGTTTGTTTGGAATATTTGTTTTTATGTGCGTACATTGTTCACACAAAGTTACAAATACATGTGATCGATTCTACGTGGTTAATTTGCACCTACCCGAGTACGTAAGCATTTTTCCTGTGCTTTCACTCTTAAGGCATAAAAACAAACCAAATGCATGCTCATGAATGCATAACCCTAGTGTCAGAACCAGACTGAATTGGAGTCATGTGCTTACAAAACAATTCTTGAACAATTTTCAGAAGACCGTGTTCATGAGAAACTAGCTAAACGTAAAGTAGACAAAGCGATGGGACCGGATGGGATACACCCTAGAATACTAAGGGAACTTGGGGACGTTCTAGCAACTCCACTGACTGACCTTTTCAATGCTTCGTTGGAGTCAGGAGTGGTGCTAAGGGACTGGAGAGAGGCTCATGTGGTGCCTTTACACAAAAGCAGAAGTAAGGATATGGTTGAAAACTACAGGCCAGTTAGTTTAACTTCGGTGGTGAGTAAATTATTGGAAACACTGCTGAAAGAGAAAATAGTGAGGTTTCTGGAGTCCAGCGGATTACAGGACCCAAGACAGCATGGATTCACCAGAGGCAGGTCTTTTCAGACAAATCTGATTGATTTCTTTGACTGGGTAACCAGGGAGTTGGACCGAAGGAGAGAGCCCTAGATGTGGTGTATTTAGATTTCAGTAAAGCCTTTAACACTGTTCCTCACAGGTGACTTATAAACAAACTGAGCACCCTAGGGATGGACCCTAAAGTTATTGCTTGGGTTAGAAATTGGTTGAGTGGGAGGCGAGAAAGGGTACAGGTGAATGGAACTCACTCTGAGGAGAGGGATGTTATCAGTGGTGTGCCCCAGGGATCTGTCCTTGGTCTGATTCTTTTTAACATCTTTGTTAGTGATATAGCAGAAGGGCTGTCGGGTAAGGTTTGCCTCTTTGCTGATGATACCAAAATCTGCAATAAAGTAGACACCCAGGAAGGTGTAGATAACATGAGGAGGGATCTAGCTAAACTTGAAGAATGGTTTAGAATTTGGCAGCTGAAATTTAATGTTAAAAAATGCAAGGTCATGCATTTGGGCTGCAGCAATCCAAGAGAGCGATATAGTATAGGGGGTGAAGTACTTTTGTCCACTAAAGAAGAGCAAGACCTCGGTGTGATTGTGTCTGGTGATCTTAAAGTAGCTAAACAAGTAGAAAAGGTGACGGCAAAAGCTAGAAGGATGCTTGGGTGCATAGGGAGAGGAATGGCCAGCAGAAGAAAGGAGGTGATAGTGCCTCTGTATAAGTCTTTGGTGCGACCTCATTTGGAGTATTGTGTGCAATTCTGGAGATTGCACCTTCAAAAGGATATAAACAGGCTGGTGTCAGTACAGAGGGTGACTACTAAAATTGTTACTGGTCTTCATTATAAAGCATATTATATGAGGACAGACTTAAGGATCTTAATATGTACATCTTAGAGGAAAGGTGGGATAGAGGTGATATGACTGAGACGTTTAAATACCTCTGTGACATAAATTCACAGGAGGAGAGCCTCTTTCGATTGAAATCAAGCTCTGCTATGAGGGGACATAGGATGAGGGTGAAAGGGGATAGATTCAGGAGTGATATGCAGAAATATTTCTTTTCGGAAAGAGTGGTGGATCCGTGGAATAGTCTCCTAGTGGAGGTGGTAGAGATGAGGACAGTATCTGAATTCAAAGAAGCATGGGACAAACACATAAGAACATAAGATATGCCATACTGGGTCAGACCAAGGTCCATCAAGCGCAGTATCCTGTTTCCAACAGTGGCCATACGTACAGAGGACCTCTAAAGGAAAAAAGGGGACTATTGTAATGATTGATATGGAAGGGCAGGCTAGACAGGCCATGCTGTCTTTGTCTGTCATCATGTTTCTATGTTTTTATGTTTCTATAACCTGCAGTCTGGTATACTGTAAATTTATTTATTTAAGAAGTCTAGATACTGCACTTTGAATGTTCAATACAGTTTACAAATAATGGAACAGAACAAACATTACATGGAACGTGTGAACATTTAAGTTAATAAATACTACAGAAGCAAGCCATATAATCTTGCAAGAAGACATAATAATAACATATATACAATATATATAGTATATTGTGGGAGATTGATGTGGTGGGCGCATTTGTTAGTGAGGGGGGAGGGGTGTTCACAAGCCTCAAATAAATAACACATTCTGTCCTTATAAAAGTGCCATATAGACCCAAGATTTCTGGCCTTTTACAGACAGGTTCTTATTCACAGACTCTGCTTATATGTATGCTGGTTTATAATTCAGTGCATCAAATGCTGCAGGAGATTTAGTAGTATAGTTATAGAAGTAGGAGGAAATTGCTGTGTCCAAAAACTGGATTGCTGTAATATCCTTTATTTAGGGTTACTTGAACTATCATCAAACGCTTTGCAATGGGTGTAAAATATGGCCACCCATAAATATGGTAATTCTACAAAGGGTGTGGAGAAACACATTCTAGGAATACGCGTAAGGCTCTGTTCTAAAGGACTTATGCATATGAATGGGCACAGGTGCCCACTTTAGATGGTCGCTCTTTCTGTAAGCATACACGTATGACCCATCACACATACCTTCAGTTAGGGTATGCACAGGGGTGGAACAGAGGCGGGGCCACAATCTACGTGCATACATAATAGTATAACTTAAGTGTGTTTCTGTGAATATAGGCACAGTCGTTTAAACCTGCTTTACAGCAGGTATAACTGCCGTGACAAGACTCAGGCATGTCAGTACACTCCTATTCTATAAAGCAAAGCATGCCCCTATATTTATTTCATAGAATAGACCCCTCATATGCACATGACAATGCGGGTTACATGAGTGAGAATCTATAGAATTATTCTCTTAGTGACTGCAGCAGATGCCATAAACATATTTTGCCTGTTCTGAAAAACGTGCACTAGCTGCCAGTTGAATTTTGAGTGTAATGTAAGGCTCTTTGGTAGATTTTCAAACATGCATGTCAGGAGGCAATTGGTGTTTTATCAACCAGCTTCATGGTGAGACCACACCTTGAATATTGTGTGCAACTCTGGTTGCCATATCTTAAAAAGAATATAGCAAAATTGGAAAAGGTACAGAGAAGGGTGACCAAAATGGTAAAGAGGAGAAAATATTTCCACATATTACTCCTGAGTCTGTCCCCTTTCACTCTCATCCTATGTCCCCTCATAGCAGAGCTTGCTTTCAATTGAAAGAGGTTCTCCTCTTGGGCATTTATGCCATGGAAGTATTTAAACGTCTCAATCATATTACCTCTATCTCACTTTTCCTCTAAAGTATACATATAACGATCTTTAAGTCTGTCCTCATGTGCTTGATAACGAAGACCACTAACCATTTTAGTAGCCACCCTCTGCACCGACTCCAACCTGCTTATATCTTTTTGAAGGTGTGGTCTCCAGAATTATATACAATACTCCAAATGAGGTCACACCACAGAGGCATTATCACCTCCTTTTTTCTGCTGGCTATTCCTCTCCCTATACACCAAGCGTAAATGCAGTTATTTACTCCTTTAAAAAGTAGAAAGACTAGGGGACGTGCAACGAAACTACAATGTAGCACATGTAAGACAAATTGGAGAAAATGTTTTTTCACTTAACCCCTAATCAAACTTTGAAATAATAATAAGCAACATGGAATTTGTCCATCTTTTGGGAACCTAATCAGTATTTGTGACCTGGATTGGTCACTGTTGGAAACAGGATACTGGGCTTGATGGACTTTTGCTCTTACCCAGTATGGCATATCTTATATTTTTATGTAAGAGCCTAGCCGTCCAAAGACCAGTGTTGACTAAAATTTAAGGTTGTGCCTTGTCCTGCTCAGGGTCAAAACTGTAGACACTATTGTCTGTAGAGGTCACCCACAACTTTAGGATCTTAGGAAATAGCTTAGGGCATTTCTTTATCAGGATGTATTTGAGGCCTGAATTTGGCGGTCGCTTCGCTTCAGTAGGTGAATTGTTTAGGGTGTATGTACGCATTTTGTTTTATGTGAGATGTATGTCATTAATACTATTATATAGCAAGGTTTGTAGTCAATGTTTTATTTGTCTGTTATATGTTTTATTAAGTATGTATACTGAACCCCGCTGAGGACAAAGGATATGCAGGATGTAAATATTCTAAATAGATAAAGGAAAACAAGACATATACTTTTCTTGGGCTCTAGAAAAATAGGGAGTCATTCCAGAACATGAATAAGCTCTTTGGATGTGCGGCATAGTCCTGTGAAAATATCTACAACTGTATTCTGACCCCCCCCCCCATGGCTCTGAACATACACGGTACTATCACAGGGATCTCAGAATGTGGGTGGGAGAGGGCGGAACGGGGCCATGGTCACCGGTGGAGACATAGAATGCGTATTCAGGAAAGGCTTGTGTACTCGTTTGACATGTTTCCCGTGGATGTCCATGTTATACCAGTGAAAACGTGGAATAAGGCAGAAACGTTTCTGCTCTGTTCTGCAATGCATCCCATATAGATGAATGGCTGTGTCAAAGATGTTTTGAACCAGTGTGTCTGCAGGCTGGAAGATCACAAGATGCTGTTCTAAAGAACAAAATGCAGAGATGAGGGAAGGTTATATAGTAAAGAGACATTAATAAACACCCCTACAGACATATTCAGATGTGCAATGGTGATTATTCGGCTATGCTAACAATTACTGTGTGAGCTAGAGGAGATAATCTATGGCACCCTTACAATTCCTGTCTTCTGAGAAGTGGGACCGTGGATGTAGGGATTATATGTGAGTGCGTATAGGATGGATTCATGTGTGGGTGAGAAACGACGATCAGATTAATAGCCCTGGGACTCTATGCCATTATGCTATACCATCTGTTTTCTAGAGGTGCAGGACATCTGTACTGCAGATGTATGTTTTGTGTGACTGCAAGTGAGAGTGTGTGTGTGTGTGTGTGTGGTTAGAGGGATGCATGAGGGGGCCTGGTGTGCGCAAACACAATCTTGGGGAGATATCAGTGCCTGGCCAGTACCTGGTCCGTAAGGATGATTGCAGCGTGACCAGATGCCAGTATGATCAGCCAGGATACATCAGAAAGGGGTCTTTACGGCTAAATGTCAAAGCATATCCTTGTCAGTGATAAGGGACCCTCAGAATGAGTGCATGTAACGGGGCACACAGCACCATCAAAATGCAATGTGTGCCTTCAAGTCAGTCCTGACTCCTGGTGACCCAGAAGCTCCTGGGTTTTCTTGGCAGTGTCACTGGAAGTAGATTGCCAGGCCTTTCTTCCAAGTAGGGTTGCCAACTTTTTCACCGAGAAAAACCCGACACATGTGGCTCGCCATGCTCCACCCATTCTCAGCCCCTAGTCCCACCCCTCAAAGTGTCTCCGCCTCCGACCCTTCCTTCCCTTTCTGCCCAAATCCTTGCTGACTATTTCCATGACAAAATCCACAAGATCACCCTCAATTCTCCACAAAGTCAACTACTTCCCCTCCTTCTCCTCCTCCCCCTCTTCATTGCCAACTTTCCCCTTCTACCCTCTCTTCCTTTTCTGTGATCTCTGAAGAGGAAACTGTACACCTTCTTTCTTCCTCCAAACTCACTACCTGCTCCTCTGATCCTTTCCCCACCCATCTCCTAAGCCCCATCTACTCCACTGTTGTCCCTTCCATATCTCATATTCTCAACCTATCACTCTTCACTGCAACTGTCCCTGCAACCTTCAAACATGCTGTAGTTACACCTCTCCTCAAGAAATCCTCACTTGATCCTACCTTTTCTTCCAATTATTGACCCATCTCTCTCCTCCCCTTCGTTTCTAAACTACTTGAATGCGTGGTTCACCGCTGCTACCTTGACTTCCTCTCCTCTTATGCCCTCCTGGATCCTTTACAATCTGGCTTTCATCCTTTACAATCTACTGAAACAGCTCTTGCCAAAGTCTCCAGTGACTTGTTTCTGGCAAAATCCAAGGGCCTTTATTCTGTCCTCATACTTCTTGACCCCTCTGCTGCTTTTGACACTGTTGGCTACAACCTTCTCCTTGATACCGTGTCCTCACTTTTTTTAAGGGCTCTGTACTATCCTGGTTCTCCTCTTATCTCTCCCATTGCTCTTTCAGTGTTAGTTCTGGTGGCTCCTCCTCCTCTGCTGCTATCCCGCTCTCAGTTGATGTACTCCAAGGATCTGTCTTGGGTCCACTCCTTTTCTCTCTATATACCCAGTCCCTTGGTGCACTCATCTCTTCCCATGACTTTCAGTACCATCTTTATGCTGATGACTCCCAGATCTACCTCTCTACACCTGAAATCTCTCCGGCAATCCAGACCCGGATCTCTGCCTGCCTTTCTGACATTGCTGCTTGGATGTCTCACTGCCGCTTGAAATTGAACATGGCCAAGACTGAGTTTCTTACTTTTCCCCCTAAAACCTCCTCTCCTCTTCCTCCTTTCTCAGTCTCTGTGGATAACTCTCTACTCCTCCCTGTTTCCTCGACTCACAACCTTGGGGTTGTCTTTGACTCCTCTCTATCCTTCTCCACACACATCCATCAGATAGCTAAGACCTGCCATTTCTTTCTCTATAACATCAACAAAATCTGCCCATTCCTTTCTAAACACACTACTAAGACGCGTATCCATTCCTTAATCACCTCCCATCTTGACTACTGTAACCTACTCCTTGCTGGTCTCCCTTTGAATCATCTCTCTCCCCTTCAATCTGTTCAACACTCTGCTGCATGGCTAATCTATCGCCAATCTCATCATGCCCATATTATCCGTCTTCTCAAGTCACTTCATTGGCTCCCTATCCATTTCCGCATCCATTTCAAACTTCTCCTGCAGACCTATAAGTGCATTCACTCTGCAGCTCCTCACTACCTTTCTTCTATTATCTCTCCTTACACCCCTCCTTGGGTATGCCGCTCTTCTGGCAAATTGCTTCTATCTGTGCCCTTCTCTTCTATTGCTAACTCCAGACTTCGCTCCTTTTGCCTTGTTGCACCTTACACCTGGAACAAACTACCTATGTCTGTATGCCAGGCACCTTCTCTGACCCTCTTCAAATCCAGGCTGAAAACTCACCTCTTTGCTGCTGCTTTTGTGTCTTGACTTACCTGATCTCTTTGTTTCTTTACCTTCCCCCTTGTTTTATCCTTATCTACACCTTCTGTGTTGTCTGTCTTGACTAGATTGTAAACTCTGATGAGCAGGGACTGTCTCTTACATGTCTGTGCAGCACTATATAAATGCTCACTAGTAGTAGTAGTAGTAGTAGAAGTAGTAGCAACTCACCAGCAGGCCATCTCCAGTCCCCAGCAACTCTCTCCAAACTAGAGAGGTGGATATTACCTCCTGTGACAACTTGCAGTGAGTTCTACCTGTTTATTTAATTATTCATTGTTTGTCTTATTGGTGTGCTGCTTCAGCTTTCTCAGCTGTATAATTTACCTTGCCTCTCTCAACTAACTGGGCTATGTGTGGTAGCCAGGTTAACTGTTCATTTTAAATTAAATCTTTTTCCCTGCTCTCCCCCCTAAACTTGCTGTGTTTTTAAATTTTGTTTTCCTGCCCTAACCTACCTGAGTGAACCCCCCTCCCCTCCCCCCTGCTGAGGTATTGTGTAGCCTTCTTCCTGTCTCCACCACGTGTGCATAGTCAGTTTTGTTTGCTTCTCTCTGTTCTGGGAAGAGCAGTGCTCTAACAGTGCTCTGCTAGAGAGGTGGATATTACCTCCTGTGACAACTTGCAGTGAGTTCTAGCTGTTTATTTAATTATTTATTGTTTGTCTTATTGGTGTGCTGCTTCAGCTTTCTCAGCTGTATAACTTACCTTGCCTCTCTCAACTAACTGGGCTTTGTGTGGTACCCCCCTCCCCCCCTGCTGAGGGTTCAGGACAGGGTACCTTGTAACTGCCCTCTTTAATAGGACTTATTTCCCTCCCTCCCCAGCACCCACCCACCCCTGGGGTAATTGTAGCTTTATAGGTACCTACACATCTTGGAGGAAAGGGGCTGCTCTCAGGTGCAGCTCTTTATCCAAATCAGTCATACACTGAGGACCTGAGATTAATTAAGCTTCAGGTGAACAAGGTGTATTGGGGGTGTTAGATACACTTCTATTAGTATAAGCATCTACACCAGTCCTTATTATATACAGATTTTAAAAGACCTAAACACAAGCTTTAGACTAAGATGCAGACAAAAGTCCAGCAGGGAGATGGGGGCTTTCCGGTCTTTTGCATTGAGTGTCACATGTATGATTTTCTCCCAGTTGGTGAGAGGTCTTACGTATGCACTAAGTGCAAGTCCGTTCTCTAGAGGCTAGAGTAGCAGACCTGGAAGACATAAGAAAGACAGAGAAGTACATGGACGAGACCTACAGGGATATAGACCTGAAGTCCCACATCTAGTCTGGCAGCATCCCTGTTGCCATGGAGGAGAGAGGTCACGTGACAGGAGAGCATCACCCTGGTGTGGCAGGAAGTGATCCTGTAACTAGGACCTGTCCTCCAGGTGATGTAAAACCCTCTCGCATCGAGGACGTTTCTCCAGGGCCATGTCCCCATGAGAGGAGATTCAGGACAGCTGTCATAGTTGGTGATTCAATCATTAGGAATGTAGATAGCTGGGTGGCTGGTGGACGTGAGGATCGCCTGGTAACATGCCTGCCTGGTGCGAAGGTAGCGGACCTCACGCACCGTCTAGGTAGGATCATAGATAGTGCTGGGGAGGAGTCTGCTGTCTTGGTACATGTTGGTACCAATGACATAGGAAAATGTGGTAGGGAAGTTCTGGAGGCTAAATTTAAGCTTTTAGGTAGGAAGTTGAAATCCAGAACTTCCAGGATAGCGTTCTCCGAAATGCTTCCTGTTCCACGTGCAGGACCCAAACGACAGGCAGAGCTCCAGAGTCTCAATGCGTGGATGAGACAATGGTGCAAGGATGAGGGTTTTGGATTTGTTAGGAATTGGGGAACATTCTGGGGAAAGGAGGGGCTCTTCCGAAGGGATGGGCTTCACCTTAATCAGGATGGAACCAGACTGCTGTAAAAAGGAGATAGAGAAGCTTTTAAACTAGAAAATAGGGGAAAGCCGACAGTCACCCAGGAGTGCATGGTTCGGACGAAGGTGTCCTTGAAGGATACTACCAAAAGCAGTGAGGTTCCAAAAAAGAGTATAGTAGCCCAAATGTCCTTGAGTAAGGTGCAGACAGAGCGTAAAGATTCCAAATTACCCATGCCTACCAATAGCCAGATTAATATTAATAAAATACAGTCTCTAAAATGCTTGTATGCAAATGCTAGAAGTCTAAACAATAAGATGGAAGAGTTATAATATATAGCACTAAATGAGAGGTTAGATATGATTGCAATCTCAGAGACATGGTGGAAGGAGGATAACCAGTGGGGCACTGTGATACCTGGATACAAACTATATTGTAATGATAGAACTGATCAAATTGGTGGAGGAGTTGCGCTCTATGTTAGAGAGGGCATTGAGTCAGAAAGGATTAAAGTTTTGCAGGAAACAAAATTTGCTGTAGAATCTCTATGGATTGAAATTCCATGTAAAAAGGGGAAGGCGATGGCAGTGGGAGTGTACTATCGACCGCCTGGCCAGAATGAACAAATGGATGATGAAATGCTCAAAGAAATCAAGGAAGCTAACAAAAGTCACAGCAGAGTAGTAATAATGGGTGATTTCAATTACCCTGGTATCAACTGGGTCAGTGTTACGGCAGGACAAGCTAGGGAGATAAAGTTTCTAGATGAAATAAATGACTGCTTCTTGGAGCAGCTGGTTCATGAACCGACCAGGGGGGAAGCCATACTGGACCTAGTCCTTAGTGGAACGCCAGATCTGGTGCAAGAAATAAGGGTGTTGGGACCACTTGGAAATAGTGATCATAGCATGATCATGTTTGATTTAATTAGTGGAGGAGGGATAGTAAAGAAATCCACAGTACTACCTTTTAACTTTCAAAAGGGAGACTATGATAAAATGAGGAATATAGTTAAGAAAAAACTAAAAGGAGCGGTTGCAAAGGTTAAAGTCTTACAGCAAGCTTGGGTGTTATTTAAAAATGCTATCCTCGAAGCCCAGACCAGCTGTATTCCACGCATTAAGAGAAGTGGAAGAAAGTCCAAAAAACTGCCAGCCAGGTGAGGTCAGAGAGGCTGTTGCTGCCAAAAAAGCATCCTTCAGGAAATGGAAAAAAGAGTCAAATGAAGAAAACTGGAAACAGCACAAGCACTGGCAAGTTAAATGCAATGCATTGATAAGGCACGCAAAGCGAGAATTTGAGAAGGAACTTGCTACGGAAGCAAAAACACGAAATAAAGACTTTTTCAAGTACATTCGTAGCAAAAGGCCTGTGAGAGAGTCCGTTGGGCCATTAGATGACAGAGGGGTAAAAGATGCAGTAAGAGGAGACAAGGCTATAGCAGAGAGACTGAATGAATTCTTTGCTTCGGTCTTTACTGAGGAAGATGTAGGGATGTTACCCAAGACTGAAGTGGTATTTAAAGGTGATACTGCAGAGGAATTGAGAGAAATATTGCTACACCGGGAAGATATATTACAACTATTTGATAAACTGAATAGTAGCAAATCACCTGGACAGGATGGTATACATCCAAGAGTGTTGAAAGAACTGAAATATGAGATTGCGGACCTGCTATTGGTAATCTGTGAACTTTCATTAAAATCATCTGTAATACCTGAAGATTGGAGGGTCGCCAACGTAACACCAATCTTTAAAAAGGGTTCCAGGGGTGACCTGGGAAATTACAGACCGGTGAGTCTGACGTCAGTACCGGGGAAACCATCATAAAGAACAAAATTACACAGCATGTAGATAGTCATGGCCTAATGGGAGACAGCCAACATGGCTTTAGACAAGGAAGATCTTGTCTTACTAATCTGATATGTTTTTTTGAAGGTGTGCATAAACAGGTAGACAAAGGTGAGTCGGTTGATATAGTGTATCTGGACTTTCAGAAAGCTTTTGATATGGTCCCTCATCAGAGACTTTTGGCGAAACTAAAAAGTCATGGGATAGGAGGCAGTGTACTATTGTGGATCGGGAACTGGTTAAAAGATAGAAAGCAGAGGGTAGGGCTAAATGGCCAATATTCCCAATGGAAAAAGGTGAATAGTGGAGTACCCCAGGGATCTGTACTGGGTCCGTACTTTTTGACATATTCATAAATGACCTGGAAAAAGGAATAACGAGTGAGGTTATCAAATTTGCAGATGATACAAAACTGTTTAAAGTTGTTAAAACCCAAGAGTATTGTGGAAAACTGCAGGAGGATCTGGATAAATTGGAAGACTGGGCATCCAAATGGCAGATGAAATTTAATGTGGACAAGTGCAAAGTTATGCACCTAGGAAAGAACAACCCACACTATAGTTACACAATGCAAGGTTCCACATTGGGAACCACCACCCAGGAAAAAGATTTAGGAGTCATCGTGGATAGCATGTTAAAACCCTCTGCCCAGTGTGCAGCGGCAGCCAAGAAAGCAAATAGAATGCTAGGTATCATAAAGAAAGGGATGGAAAATAAAACAAAGGATATTATAATGCCTCTGTATCGTTCCATGGTACGACCGCACCTTGAATATTGTGTGCAGTTCTGGTCACCGTATCTTAAAAAGGACATAGCATTATTAGAAAAAGTACAGAGAAGAGCCACCAAAATGGTGAAGGGGATGGAAGGCTACTCCTATGAAGAGAGGCTACAAAGGTTGGGGTTCTTCAACCTGGAAAAGAGACGGCTGAGGGGAGATATGATAGAGGTCTATAAATTAATGAATGGAGTGGAGCAGGTAAACGTGGATCAATTGTTTACGCTATCAGAATATAGAAAGACTAGGGGACATGCAATGAAGCTACAGGGTAAACTATTTAAGACAAATAAGAGAAAATATTTTTTCACTCAACGTGTAATCAAAACTCTGGAATTTGTTACCGGAGGATGTGGTAAGGGCTGTTAGTGTAGCTGGGTTTAAAAAAGGTTTGGACAAGTTCCTGGAGGAAAGGTCCATAAACCACTATTAAAAAAGGGACCCAGGATAATCAGTGCTTGACCCAGTACAAGCATTGTGGAACCTGTATCTTTTGGGGATACTGCTAGGTACGTATGACCTAGATTGGCCACTGTTGGAAACAGGATACTGGGCTTGATGGACCTCGGTCTGATCCAGTATGGCATATCTTATGTTCTTATGTTCTTATAACTCACCAGCAGCCTATCTCAAACAACCAGCATAAGAACATAAGAAATGCCATACTGGGTCAGACCAAGGTGCATAAAGCCCAGTATCCTGTTTCCAACAGTGGCCAATCCAGGTCACAAGTATCTGACAGGTTCCCAAAAAGGCACCCAGGTTCCACCATGCTTGTATCAGGGTAAGCAGTAGATTTCCCAGGTCCTTTTTAATAATGGCTTATGGACCTTTCCTCCAGGAACTTGTCCAAATCTTTTTTAAACCCAGATCCACTGACAGCTTTTAGTACAAACTCCAGTAACAAATTCCAGAGTTTGACTATGCATTGACTGAAAACATATTTTCTTTTATTAGTATTAAATGAGTTACATTGTGGCACCATTGGGTGTCCCCTATTTTTTCTATGTTTTGATGGTGTAAACAACCAATCTGTGTTTAATCATTCTATTCCATTCATTAATTTATAGACCTCTATTATATCTCCCCTCAGCCATCTTTTTTCCAGTTTGAAGAGCCCTAACCTTTTAAGCTTCCGTGGAATGATATAGAGGCATTATAATATCCTTGGTTTTATTATTCATTCCTTTCCTTATGATTCCTAGCATTCTATTTGATTTCTTAGCTGCCACTGCACACTGGGCAGAGGGCCTCAACATATGATCCATGTTGACCCCTAAATCTTTTTCCTGGGTGGTGGTTCCTAATGTGGAACCTTGCCTCCTGTAACCCTAGTTTGGGTTGTTCTTTTCTAGGTGCATAACTTTGCACTTGTCCACATTCAATTTAATTTGCCATTTAGACATCCATTTTTCCAATTTATCAAGATCCTCTTTCAATTTTTAACAATCCATTTGTGTTTTAACAACTTTAAATGATTTTGTGTCATCTGCAAATTTGATCACCTCACTCATTATTCCCATTTCCAGCTCATTTATGAATATGTTAAAAAGCAGCGGACCCAGCACAGATCCCAGGGTACTCCACTATTCACCTTTCTCCATTGAGAAAATTGGCCATTTAGCCCTACTCTCTGTTTCTATCTTTTAACCCGTTCTTGATCCACAATAGCACACTGCCTCCTATCCCATGTTTTTTAAATTTGGCCAAGAGTCTCTCATGAGGGATCTTGTCAAATGTTTTCTGAAAATCCAGATACATTATGGCCCCGATTACATAAGGCAGATAGTGGGGTAGCACATCACATTGGGATATGCTTTCCCACTATCCACCTTGCCGGTGTTCTGCCTCCATTATGTGTTGCATGCACAGATCGTCTGTGCGTGCTGAGGGGGAAGGAGCCGTGATAGGGGAAGAGTGTGCAGAGCATCGGTGGGACCGAGATCTGTACATCTGGGGATTGCGAGAGGGGGGATACCCTGCTTATTTCACTTCTGAGGTGGAATAAGCATGGGGTGCCCCCTGATCCTGAATCAAAGCCCCCCCCCCCCGGAGCTAGGAAGCCCCCCCTCGGTGCAGATGGACGCCAACAGAGGGTAACTGTTACCCAATCCGTGCCCCAGCAGCACCTGCTGGGGTTTGGGCGTTGGGATTACAGGGGTAGGTGCACAGCAGGGAGGATCAGCCGCGGGGAGGACATACCCACGTTGCAGCAGGGGCATGCTGGTCTGTCTCCGGACCCAATTGCCACAGTTAGGAAATAACCCTTACTCCTATTATGATATCATTACTTATTGCCATATAATTATTTCATGTATGCATATAGTTGTATATAGTTGACCCTGTTATCCATGTTTGTACCCCTGTTCGATGTAAAACCTAACAGCTTGTTGTTATGGTCGTTGTGTTATAATGTAAACCGCGCTGATGCCGAATAGTGCGGTATATAAAAAATTGTAATAAATAAATAAATAAATAAATGCTGCACCTACGGGAACGTCTTGCTCCATGGTGCAGAATCAGGTCCAAATGGCACCATCTTGGTTGGGGCAGTCCAGATGGCCTGGACTTGCCCCATAGTGAATCTGGCTCCACATCTACCAGCTCACTTTTGGCTACCTGATTATTCACACCTTCAAAAAAAAATATAACAGATCAATAAGACAAGACTTTCCTTGGCTAAATCCATGTTGGCTTTCTCCCAATCTACATGTTCAGTAATGTTATTCTTTATAATGATTTTTACCATTTTGCTCGGTATTGACATCAGGCTCATAAGTCTATAGTTTCTTGGATCTCCCCCAGAACCTTTTTTGAAAATTGGAATTGCATTGGCCATTCTCCAATCTTCAGGTACTACAGATGATTTATTGATAATTCACTGTTTTTTTGCTACGAATATATTTGAAAACGTTCTTATTATGTGTTTTTGCTTACATGGCAAGCTTTTTTCATATTCTCTCTTTGCCTCTCTTATCAGTGCCTTGTATCTAACTTGTTAGTGCTTAGATTGTTTCCCCCTGACTCACTCGCTGGCCATCTCCCGCCCACAGCACCCCCCCCCCCCCCCGCCGATTCATCAGCAGGCCATCTCCAGCCCCAAACCACTCTCCTTGCTCACCATCGGCCCTTCTCCTACCACCGGCAACCCTCTCCACTCACCATCAGCCCTTATTCTGCCCCAAGCAACCTTTGTACTTACCAGCATCTCTACTCCTGCCTCCATCAACCTCCCCAACTTACCAGCAGCTCGACTGCAGTAACAAAGCAGTGGCAGGAAGAGCTTCTGTGTACTTTTGAAAACACCATCAGACTCTAGCACAGCCACAGGAGCAAATGGAAGTGCTCCTGCGGCTGTATTGCTGCTAATAGTGAGGCAGGATCGGTCGCTCTTAAAGCTTGTATGTCCAATTCTGCCTCACTGACTGGCTTGCTGGTGCATGCACAGAATTCTGCACAGATGAGGAATCTGTGGCAAATTCTGTGTTGCACAGTTGCGCAGAATTCCCCCAGGAGTAATGGATGAAAGCCAAATTTGATAAAATCATTATTTCAGGTTTTTGATAATTAATTGATAAACCATCATAGATAAACAGTTTAAGTTATTAAAAAAATATGATGCATCCATACAAAGGTAATACCACCTTTAACATTAAATGGGATGCACAAGAAGATATTGTCTGCATATATGCAAAAAAAGATCTTTGTTTCCAGCAATAGTCTACAAAAAGGCACCAAATAAATCTTAGACAAGGCTACAGATAATGCAGAGCCCTGTGGGGCACCTCATTCCATTTATTCTAATTGGAGAAGGAGAGAGAGATGTTTTAGAGTGTGATATCTCGCTGCCTGTGTCCCTACCTGCTCTCCATTTACTGCAGTATGTTGTAGAGGCGGGGGGGGGTGTTCAGTGACCTCATCAGTGGGTGCTCCCCGACACTACTAAAGAACATGCAGCTTTTCCGCAGCCCGCAGCCATGTGTCCGAAGGGGTATGTGATCAAAGGGGCCAATTCGGGGCAGAGGGGCTCTGCTTAGCCACCAGAGATGCCCCATGGATCAGGGAAGCATAAAATCAAATCAAAGATAAGGATGTCTGTGAATGCAGGTGCGGCGTCTACACCAAAGGCTCTTATTGGCCTATGGATAAGCATATCTAGTTAATGCACGCACCTATTTTGGATTTGACAGACTCCTCTCCTTTAGACCTGTCAGGGGTTTCTTTAAGTCCTATAGCTAGGACTCCACCTCTAAATCTGGGTGAACGACTGGCTGAGTTGGATGGGAGTACTTTTCCCTTAACAGGCTCCAGCAAGGCTGAAGGGAATGCCTCTGCTGGGGGCCCACCATAGGTACCAACATTGGCTTCAACGTTTCAAGTGAAGGCTATTGAGAGGCCCGTGGTACTTCACTCTTTGTCGGAAGCTCCAGTGTCTGATGTCACTCTGCTGGGCAATGTGGCGTAAGGTATCAAAGACTAATTTATTACAAGGGTTCATGGATCAGTTTCTTTTTCTGAACAAATTATTGAGAAATTTTGATTAGTGGATGAAACTTTAACTCCCATTGTTCAGCAACAACAGACTTGAGGGCCAAGTGGGGTCTTTACAGTCTGCTGGGATTATTGGACTTAAAGACTTATTTTGTATAAGCGAATTGAACTTTTAGAGAACAACTTGAGAACTAGGAATGTAAGGTTTCTCAATTTTCCTCAATATTATTTGTTGTCTTCTTGGTACTGTTTTAGAAGTATTGTAAGGAAATCTTATTTAATATCTGAAGCTGAGAAAATATTGGTCTCCAGACTCTTCTACATTTCATCTCCTCTCGTGGTTTCTCAAGGTGGGGGGGGAGGGGGAAGTTTGGACAACTTTGCAGACTGTAAATTTAACAGATTTCTTGGAATCTTCAATAGATGTGATTTCCACGCGTTCGCCTTAATTGTTTCTTTTGACACAGAGACAGATAAAGCATCTATTTTGCGGGTGTATTTTCATAAAAAGGATACATTTTTTCTGTGGCAAAAAGATAACAATATTTCTGGATGTTTTTTGCCAGATGCAGATTTAGAGGAGATCCTTCCTGCAGCTGAAGCCTCAGGTTCTGGCTGCAGGTGGGACCATCTTTTCTGCGTGTTCCGTGCAAATGTTTCGTTTCTATTAATAGTGTGATGTGTGTATATATGGACCCAGTACCGCTTGTTAGTGTTCTTGATAGTAGATAGGACCTGATTGGCCAGTAATTTGTCCTTTTTATTGTTCTTCTTTTTTTTCCTTTTATCTAATTACTTATTGCGGTTGGCTTCCTATGATATATGTGTAAACATTTCTTCTCTAACTACAAGATGCTTTACTCTCCATAATGTGGGCTCATAATTGAGGTTGTATTTCTTGATTATTCATTTATATGATCAGTTTGATGTAAAGTCAACTTGTGCTTTCTTGTTATATTTGCTGTATAAATAGCAT
This sequence comes from Ichthyophis bannanicus, assembly GCA_033557465.1. Lineage (NCBI taxonomy): Eukaryota > Metazoa > Chordata > Amphibia > Gymnophiona > Ichthyophiidae > Ichthyophis > Ichthyophis bannanicus. The sequence goes on from JAWIIG010000133.1 coordinate 54,622, forward strand.
TTATACTTAGTAATTGGAGAAATATTTCCGCTACAAAGTGGGACATGCATTCATATGAAACAACATGGGAAATATTAACAGCATCTTCCGATGTCATTTCATATCATTTTTAATCTGAACACAACATGAAACAATCCAAACTTCTGTTTTTACTCTGCAGTGTCGTCAGGGACAGTCATCTTTGGGTTGAAAGGAAGGCATCTTGCAGAAAAAGCTGATCTCCAGGAACAAGCAGGAATGAGTCTTCACATATGGGTACGTCGGTACCGATGGAGCCTGTGCGGGAACGCTCCCCAGCGTCCAATCAGAAAGCTTTCGGGGATCATCCTACAGTGCCTGCGTGCTGCCTTCACGCCTTTTCCATCTGTCTCTCCTCAGTTCTTCTTTTTCCGTTGAGCCAGCAGGTCGTGTTCCTGTCAACACAGAAGAATTTCCTTTTTTTTTTCTTTATTTCTTTTCTGTCTCGTCTGCCTTCTTCGACGCTGTCGTACCGGTACCCGCCAGGCTTTGTTCTTTTCTTCTTGTAAAAAAACCCCAAACAAACCTTTTTTCCGTTCTTTTTCTTCAGGTGCACTTCAGTTTTGGGCCTTAGACCCAAAACGTTTTTTCCTTAAATATGGAGAAGCCTGCCTCAGGTTTTAAAAAGTGCACAAAATGTGGCGGTACTATTTCCGTCACCGACACCCATGACTGGTGTCTTAAAATGTTTAGGTCCTGACCATTCCATAACAGATTGTGTGTCTGTTCCATGATGTCTAAAAGAGGTCGGCAGAACCGAAGCTGCCAAGCTCAGTACCCTGTTTCCCTCTGATACGGCTTCGGTTGGCATCGACGTCTTCCAGGGCTGCTTCTTCCGTTCTCACATGGATCTCAGGTAACTAAAACATAAATCCAGCTGGTCCTCCTCGAATGGTAGATCTTCTTCTAAGCATCGAGATGCCTCTGGCCTTGCCCTCGAGGGATTCTGCACCGGCAAAATTACCCCGCGGGAGGCTTCGGCCTCTAAAGCATCATCATCGGGGTTCCAGGATGATCTCGATGGTCGTGGCCTCGACAGATCTCCTGGTGCCATGCTCTGGGGTACCGGTGGCTTCCAACCGGTACCGACCTCCAGGCATTGGGTGGCATCGAGGATGGATCAGAGGATTCTGTCCATCGAACGCAGTCTGGCGGCTTTCCTTGTGGCATAGACGCCCGTGGTACCGCAACAGACCTACTCCGCCGTTACCCGGCTCTAGCATTGCCATCGGCACCGATCCCGGTACCGGTGGCATCGACATCGGCATTGGTGTCCGCTATTGCCGGTTCCTCTGTTCTCTGAAGCCCTCCGGTACCGATACCCCGGTACTGGTGATTCCCGATACCGATCCCGGTCGGTACGGGTATCGGGCTTTGCAAGAGCATCCGGACAGACGATACTTCAATTCCTCTGAGGACTCTGAGGATTCTGAAGAGTTGGTCGATGCAGTGATGCTTCTTCCACAGGAGGAGTCCTCTCCTAAACAAAGGATGTCTCCTCCAGAGGATTTGTCTTTTCTTTTTTTTTTTTAAACTTTTATTTTCATTTTGCAACAAACAAAAGAAACAACACACCAAAGGAGACAAAACAAGTATACAATAAGGAAAAACAAACCCTATTACCCCCCACACCCCCCTGTTCCTTCTCTAAGTCGACAGTATCAGCATGTGAGCGCTTCCAAACAACAGTGATTGTACATCAAAACGAAAATAAATAGCCATCTGCGATAACAGAATGATCATGTGACAGAGATTTATACAAATTTAAAACAGTCAGATGAGAGCATTTAGCGGTGTGAACATAGTCATTGAGCATCTTCCATTTAGACAGATGACGGGGGGTCTGAACGGAAGAAGCAAACATACAAGGTATTTGTTCATATTTACTGTAGAGACAGACATGATTCCACCATTCATTGGGACTCAGATGGGAGCTATTTTTCCAGTATTTCGTAATTAGGGAAATAGCAATGCCCAGCAGTGAAGTCTAAAAGGAAGTAAGCTGATTTTGGAAGAGAGGGGATCCCGCAGCTGAGCGGAGTCCCACTATCCTCCAAGACAGGGGCTCTTGAAAGTGTAAAATAGATTGGATATGACCCCAGACCCGACGCCAGTAATACTGTAGTGCGGGACATTCATACATAACATGAGTTAGTGAGCCAATGGCCGCATGGCATGTCCAGCATTTATTGCTCTGGGAGGTGTTCCATTTGGCTAATCTGTCAGGAGTATAGAAACACCGGTGGGCTAGAAAGAAGAGTGTCCCTGAGTGAGTGAGGCGGATCTGGAAGACCCGTGTCACTCTACTCCAGACAAGGCTCCATTGCTCCGGGGTCAAAGTTACATGCAGTCCGCTCCCATGCTTTTCTGTGCTATAGGGGTACCTCTATTTACAGCAGTACTTAAGTTTTGTAAAAGTTAGATGCTACACCCCCGGTGAAAGCCTCCCTTATAGGATTAGATCGGATAGTCTCCGACAAGTCTTGGGTAGGGGATTCCGATGGCGGGAGCACCTTAGCACTCCGAAGACAATGCTGTAATTGCACCAACTGAAAGTAGTGTTTCGCTGGGAGAACCAAATTCAATTTGCAATTCACTAAAAGTTTTCCAGCGACCATCATGGAACAACTGGGTAGGGAGTCCAAATGCCCCTAGTGTACCAGGGGCTCCACACCATCGGTTTATTTTTGTATTTGAAATCGAGTATTGTACCAGAGCGGGAGTCTGTCTAATGGACAGAATCGGGAGTCTAAAGGATTGAATAAGAGTATTAAAGGCACCTAAAGTGTCTAAAAGCATTGGTGGATAGTGGGAGTCTGATGGGAGAGTCATACCAGGGAGAGAAGTAAGAGGAAACGGTTTGCAAAGGTTCTCCTCTATATCTAGCCACACAGGTCTACTCGGTGCTAGATCTGCCAGCCAACGAGTGCCTTGTTTGAGAAGAAAAGAGTGGTGATATTTCAGGAAATCAGGGAATCGGACACCCCCATTTTCCTTATCAGCTTGCAACTTATGTTTCGCTATCCTAGGTGTCTTGTTTTGCCATAAGTATCTAGTCAGAAGGCCCTCTAAATCTTTATATGTACGTCGAGGTAGGAGACAGGGTAACATTTCTAAAAATGTAATTCACTTTAGGAAACAAGCATCCATCATTTTTATGGTTTCTAGGCGACCCCCACAGGTAAGTGTTAAAGGAGTCCAACGGTGAGTAAGCCGCCCGGACTTTAGAGGTTAAGTCTTTGGCATTAAGGAGATAGCAATCTTCCAAAGGAGAGCAATAGTGGGACCCCAAGGTATTTGACCATGCGAGGTTGCCATAAAAGGGAAAGGATTGCATATCTGCTTGATGAATCAGAGAGTTTAATGGGAAGGCTACAGATTTGGTACAATTTTTCTGATACCCCGCAAGTTGCGAATATTTTCCGATTTGCTCTAGGCCAGCCGGCACCGTGTCTTAAGAGACAAAAAGCATAAGGTCATCTGCATATGCTGAAATTTTTATTTCTCTATGAGAGAAGGGGACTCCATGAATCTCCTCCGATTGCCGGATTAGTAAAAGCTAAGGTTCGAGTGCAAGATCGAAAAGAAGTGGAGACAGTGGGCATCCCTGACGAGTACCGCATTGAAGGGGAAATGGCTGAGACTTTAAAGCATTAGCACAGATACAGGCTGTAGGCTGTGCGTACATGGCGTGGAGACAACGGAGAAAACCTTCTCCGAATCCGTACCAGCGGAGAGTTGCAAACAGGAAAGGCCATTCTAAGCGATCAAAGGCCTTCTCAGCATCAAGTGAGAGGCCGACAAATGGTCGATTCAAGATTAACTGGCGGTAGTCAGTACATGACATAGAGTCCGAGCATTGTCAGCGGTTGATCTACCGGGAATGAAAACCGCATTGAATCTGGGTGTATCAAAGTAGACATCCTATCAGAGAGCCGGGTGGAAAGAATGGTGGCAAATATTTTATAGTCCGCATTTAGGAGGGGAAATTGGACGATAATTGGCTGTTAGTTGCGGATCTCTCCCCTCTTTCTCAAAAACTACTACATTTGCCATAGAAAAGGACCCAGAAGGAGATCCCTCCTCGGCCAGAGCAGAAAAATAAGTTTCAAAACTGGAGCTAAGTCAGCGTTAAAGGTTTTTGTAGAATTCAGCAGGGAGACCGTCCGGGCCGGCAAGCTCGACCTGTGGCACATCTCTTGAGAGCGGAATGAATTTCTGATAAAGTGAATGGTTTGTCCATGGCCTCTCTATCTTCGTCAGATAGGGGTCGTTCGTTGTACCCCTGAGAGCAATCGTTCAAATACTTCTGGCTCAAAATCACATTCAGATTGATAAAGCCGAGTGTAAAAAATCACGAAGAGTTTCTAAAATTTCTGTATCTTTAGTGACCATGCCCCCCCCCCCCGACGGATTACGGAGAGCGGTAACACGCTTGGCTTCTTTTTGACCTTTCAGGGCATTCGCTAATAATTGCCAGCACGGTTATTTTCCCGGTAATACAACCCTTGTTGTGTGAATTCAAGATTTTTAGCAGCAGCAGTATATAACGCTGATTGTATTGAAAGCGGAGGCGCTGTAAACGGAGTAAAAGTAAAATACATGGGTCAGTACGGGACGTAAGGAGACGCTCCCCAGCTTGTATCTGTGCTCTAGAATCAGTAAGTGTTGCTTTCTTTTTGTTTCCCCTGTCGAATTTGATAACTGGTTATAGTAGCACGAATGATAGATGCCTTTTAAAAAACCCTCCCACCAAGCCCAGCTCGCTGTGTCATGGGGTGAGTTTAAAATGAAAATAATCTTGGATAGCGGCCTTTATGTCAACCTGAAAATCTTTTTGATCCAGTAGGGATCTATCAAAAAAACCAAGCACGGGGATGATCATCTCGCGAAGTGACATGCAATGAAAAAAGATATGGCAGCATGGTCAGAAAGATGGAGAGGATGAGTCCTAGCCGTGTCCACATGAGAAATCAGTGCTTTGGAAATGAGAAAAAAATCTATTCTAGATTGTGAGTGATGGGGGGCAGAAAAAAAAGGTGTACTCTAAGTCGGAGGGGTGAAGCAGCCTCCATATATCTACTAGCGCAAGGTCTTGCATCAGAGCTGTAAGGGTAGCAAGACTCTTGGGTGGATTACTCGTTCTAGGCGGTTGTCTATCTATCAAAGGGTCTAACACTTGATTGAAATCGCCCACCAAGTATTAATGGAGTATTGGCAGAGGCCTGTGCCAACTGCGCAATACTTTGCATAGTAAGCAGGGTTATCCACATTCGGGGCATAAATACAAATACACGTGAATTCACTATCTCCAACCTTAAGATGTGCACGGGTCCATCTACCCTCCTTATCAGAAGCTAGTATCTATTACAGTAGCTTGCAAAGACTTCTTAACCAGAATGGCCACCCCACACCGTTTGGAAACGGCGGGAGAATAGGCAGCCACCAGGTAGGGTTTAGCATTGAGTTTCAGTGTTTCAGCGGAATTTAGATGCGTTTCCTGAAGAAACACTAAGTCAGCATGCTCATGATTAAGATAGCTAAGAATTTTCTTTCTTTTGATTGGACTATTGATGCCTTTTACGTTAAGTGATAAGATCTTACATAAGGCCATGAGCAAGGTTAAAAATTCTGAAAGAGAACATGATAGCGCACCTAGGTTCACAATGTCCCTCATAGTAAACTATATCTGGCTGTACACATGACATGATAGAAAATAAGCTAATGTAATACAATGAAGCGCCCCACATTAAAAAATAAGAACCGCAGCGCGGTAGAGAAGAAGCAGAACCCCAAAAATTACTGGCGACCATGTGTCTGCGGGGAGAAACCCCAGAGAAGGCTGAAATTGAAAACATATAACCTGTATAACTGTGCGTGCTCTCCGAATCCAACCGAGGCACACATCATGGAGGGATAGAAGACCAAGTAAGTCTTATAAAGACAGAAAGAAAAGTCCAGGCAGTCTCTGTGCTTGGCGATGACCACCGCGTCGGGCCCTTCAAAATGGCGGACAGAGCCGGCAGATAAAGTCCAAGTTGTTGGGTTAACGCATCTGCTCTGCTTCTTTGGAGTCTAAAAATGTTGATAGTAGATCAGGATCTTCGAATGTCCTAGTTTGGTTGTGGAGAGTCACTCGGAGCTTCGCTGGATACAACAGGCCAAAGCGAGCCTGTAGCTGTTGAAGTCGAGGGCGAAAAGCAAGGAGTCTCTTCCGACGGTCAACTGTGGGCTTTGCCAAATCAGGGAAGAAGGAGACTTTATGACTTTCAAACTCCAGATGACGATTCGCCCGGGCAGCAGTTAGAATTTGTTCCACTTGTTGATATCGTAGTAATCGGAAGATAATAGGCCGGGGGGTCGTTCGGTTGAGCGCCATATGGGTAGGAACACGATGTGCTCGATCAATTTTCCAGGTCTCTATGAAATGTGATCTTCAACAAGGAGGGAAGAGTTTTGAGCAGGAATTCTCTGATATCTCCTGCTTCCGCCCCCTCCGGTATTCCAAGGAGCCTCACATTGTTGCGACGGGCTCGATTATTGCTATCTTCTAACTCTTTTGAAGATTCTGTATCTGGCGCTCAGCCTTGTCCAGCTTGACCAGGCGCACCGCGTGCGAGTCGAGGACCCCCGCCATGTTGTCCTGCCGTAATGAAAGGCTTTCAAGTCTGTCCTGGAGCACACCGAAGTCTTCTCGCATGGCTCGAAGCGCTTCTCCGTTGGACTGCACCAGTTCCTTCACTCCGCGTATTTCCTCTAAGATCTCCTGATGCATTTCGGGGTTTTCCCGAAGTGGAACCATCTTCTGTGGGGAAGTAACCTCTGTTTTGGAGCGTTTTCCGTGTGAAGAAGAAGGAGACCCGAAGTCCAAGCGCACTGGTTTATGGGCCGCCATCCCCCCCGAGGTACCCCGGTAAGTTCGGAGCAAAAAATTGAGTTTATGTAGGTATTAAGTCAGGATTCTGTGTAGGCCTCTCGGGAGCTTCAGCGCGAAGCGTCTAACCCGCTGGACATCAGGCTCCGCCCCCAGGATTTGTCTTTTCAAGACTTTATCAGAGAGGTGGCTTGGGGTCTCTCTATTACAGTGGCACCTGAATCAGAGCCCAGAGCCAAGGAGTTAGATATTTTACAATATCCTAAAACTCCTAAAGAGGCAGCTACCTTACCTATTCATGAGATTCTGTATGATCTCATGTTGAGGATGTGGGAAGCACCTCTAACCACCTCTCCTCATTCTCGCAGGTTGGATACCATGTATCGTGTCCCTCCTTGTCCTGGTTTCCATAAAACTCAACTTCCTCACCACTCTATTGTGGTTGAGTCTGCAATGAGAAAGATTAGAAGTGCCAAAAGACATGCCATCTCCTAATCCTCCAGGACGTGAATGTAGAACCCTGGATGCATTTGGAAGAAGAGTCTTTCAAGCTTCCATGCTTGCTGCGAGAATTAATTCCTATAGTCTTTACATGGGAATGTTCTTAAAAGAAGTCACTGACCATTTGCAGACTTTAAGTCCTTTTATGTCTGAAGATAAAAGGCAGGAATTTCTCACTGGGCTCAAACATGCCCAGGATATCTCCAAATTCTCCAACTGTGCAGCTTTTGACTCCTTTGAATGTGTAAGCAGAGCCTCAGCTATTGCCATAGGTGCAAGTAGGAGTGCTTGACTTCAAGCATCTGATTTGGAGATCTGGGTTCAAGATGAATTGGGAAATATCCCTTGTACAGGTGAGAACCTGTTTGGCAAGGATTGGCAAGCAAAAGCCAATCAGATGGATGCTGAAAATTCTGCTTTGGATAGACTATCCAAATCTACAGCTGCTCCTGCTAAGAAAAGGTTGTTCAAGAAAACACCTTTTTCGAAAGAGGGAAGATTCTATCCTGCTTATGGTCAGTGGGCATCTTCTGCAGCTCAGTTCCCTTCCAAAAGTCAGCAATCCTCCAAACAGAGCAAAGCAAAGGCTGCGAAGCCTGCTCCAGCCCAGCAACCTCAGCCCCCTCAGGGCCTTTGACTTTCTGCTGGAGAACTTAGCCTTCCTGGCTCTAGAAGGACCAGAGCCCTCCACCATTCCAGAAAGGTTATGTCACTTTGCTCCCAGGTGGGGGCAAATTACAGCAGAGCATTGGACACTCTCCATCATAAGAGAGGGATACAAGCTTCATTTTTCAAGCTTGCCCCCTCTCACAAGAGTGCACCAGTTCAATTCTCCAACCTCCCTCCTCAGCCTGTTGGAGTAGGAGGTTGTCACTCTTCTTGCCCAGGGGGCCATAGAGGAAGTGCCTTTTCAACAACAGGACACAGGGTTCTACTCCCCCTATTTTCTTATTCCAAAGAAAACAGGGGGCTTCAGACCCATCTTAGATCTCAGAGAGTTGAACAGATTCCTAGTCAAAGAAAAATTCAAGATGGTTTCTCTAGGAACTCTGCTGCCATACCGTCAGAGTCAGGATTGGCTTTGTTCTCTAGATCTCAAGGATGCGTACACTCATGTTCTCATCCATCCATTTCACAGAAGGTTCCTTCGGTTCCGTTTTTAGGAAAAGCACTATCAATACAAAGTGCTTCCTTTTTGGTCTGGCCTCTGCACTAAGTGTGTTCACGAAATGCATGGCAGTGGTTGCTGCTTTTCTGTGCACCCTGGGAATATTCGTCTTCCCTTACCTGGATGACTGGCTCATTCGAGCTCCCACTCAATCAGAGGCCAAGACTTCTCTCACCTGCACAATGCGTATCCTTCAGTATTTAGGGCTGGTAATAAACATCCCAAAATCCAATTTAGTCCCTACTCAGTCCCTGGAGTTTATAGGGGCATTGCTGGATACCACAAGGGCAAGGGCCTATCTTCCCCAGGCCCGTTGCCTTCGCTTTGTGCAGTTAGCTTCTCAAGCAGAGTTGAAACCCCTACTAACTGCTCGAGAGATGTTACAGTTACTAGGCCACATTGGCATCCACCGTACATGTGGTACCATATGCTCGCCTTCACATGAGAGCAGCTCAGTGGACTTTATCCACCCAATGGACCCAGTCAGTAGGCTGCCTGTCAGCCAAATAGCAAACACAAGTCGCCTCATTTTGTCCCTCCAGTGGTGGAAGTCCCCTCAAAACTTGTTGCTGGGGTCCCCCTTTCAACAACCTCTACCCCAAGCAACTCTTACAACAGATGCTTCTCCAATGGGCTGGGGAGATCATCTTAAGGACCTCTCCGCCCAGGGCACCTGGTCCCCACAGGAGACTTGTCTACATATCAGTCTCTTGGAACTCAGAGCAATCTTCCTTTCTCTGTGAGTTTTCCACACCCTGCTCAGTCACAAGACAGTCCTTATCCACACGGACAATCAGTTAGCCATGTTCTATGTAAACAAGCAGGGAGGAACTGGCTCTCTGTTGCTTTGCAACGAAGCTCTGCGACTGTGGGCCCTCGCCAGAGAGCATCACATTCATGTTCTGGCAGTTTATCTTCCAGGTATTCAAAACTCTTGGGCGGACAGACTCAGTCGAGTTCTGTTTCCACACGAGTGGTCCCTACATATGGACCAGGTATCCAAGATTTTTCGAAATTTGGGGAACCCCGGACATAGACCTCTTTGCAAGTCCGTGGAGTGCCAAACTTCCCTGGTTCTGTTCCAGAACTCCGACTCAGGGGGCTCAGGCAAAGGGATGCTTTCCTCCTTCACTGGGGTCAAGACTTCCTGTATGCCTTTCCACCCATTCCCCTAATTCCCAAACCCTGTTAAAGCTTCAGAGAGACAGAGGCCACATGATTCTCATAGCTCCACATTGGCCACGGCAAGTGTGGTACCCTCTGCTTTTACATCTCTCTCAAACTCCCTCCCTAGAGTTAGGGTGTGCTCCAGACCACCTCTCTCAAGAGGACGAAAGGTTATGGCATCCCAATCCCCAGTCTCTGCATCTCAGGGCTTGGTTGCTGAAGGCCTAGATCTCCAGGATCTTCATCTTTCTCAACAGGTGAAAGATGCTCTTTGTTGTTGTTAAGTGCCGTCGAGTCGGAGTCGACTCATGGCGACCCTCTGGATAGCTATCCTAAATTGTGTTCGGTCTTCAGTCAGGCGGCTCATTGTTGACAGACTGGCACCCGTAGCTGCTGTTATTGTAGCGATCCATCTCATTGCTGGCCTTCCTCTTTTGCGTTGACCTTCTATCTTGCCAAGCATGATGTCTTTCTCTAATGATCTCTCTCCTCGCATGATGTGTCCGAAGTATGAAAGTCGAAGTCTTGTCATCTGAGCTTCTAAGAAAGCTTAGGTTTGATCTCCTCTAGTACCGACTGGTTTGTTCTTCGGGCAGTCCATTGTTATACACAGTATTCGCCGCCAGCACCATAATTCAAAGGCATCAATTTTCTTCCTGTCTGTCTTTTTCACTGTCCAGCTTTCACATCCATATGATGTTATTGAAAATACCATGGCTTGAACAAGTCGAATTCTTTGTATGGAGAGAGACATCTCTGCTCTTTATGCTTCCAGAAAAACCTTCCACGAGACGCTCGTACGCTTTCAAGTGGAGGAGGTTTACCACCCTGTGTTCTGAGAAGGGTCTTAACCCCCGTGCCATACCTCTGGAATCGTTGCTGGAGTATCTCCTTCATCTGTCTAATGCAGGCCTTAAGACAAATTCAGTAAGAGTCCATTTGAGCGCTATTGCAGCTTCCCTTAGGCCTCTAAATGGACAACCTATTTCCTCTCATCCTCTTGTAGCAAGATTCATGAGAGGCCTCCTTTTAAAAAAGCCTCCCATTAGACCACCCCCGGTGGCATGGGACTTAAATTTGGTTCTTGGTCAGCTTATGAAGCAGCCTTTCGAACCTTTAGCTACCACCTCCTTGAAATACCTTTCTTGGAAAGTTATCTTTCTCATTGCAATCACATCTGCACACCGCATCAGTGAATTGCAAGCACTAGTAGCTAATCCCACCTTATACAAGGTTCCATCATGACAATGTGGTCCTTAGGACTAATCCACACTTTATGCCTAAAGTGGTCTCGCCTTTTCATCTCAACAAGGAGGTCTACCTACCTGTCTTTTTTCCAGGACCTCATGCATTCAAGTGCAGAGAGGAATCTTCATACCCTGGACTGTAAAAGAGCTTTGGCCTTTTACTTACAATGGACACAGCAACATAGAAAGTCTTCCCAACTCTTTGTTGCCTTTGATCCTTCTCATTTGGGACAACCAGTCTCCAAGAGAACACTTTTTAACTGGATTGCCCAGTGTATTTCTTTCACTTATCAGAGCAAGAACCTTTTTCTGGAGGGCCATGTCACAGCTCACAATGTGAGAGCCATGGCAGCCTCAATGGCTCATCTGAACTCTGTATCTATCGATGACATCTGTCGAGCAGCCACTTGGGCCTCGGTTCATACCTTCACAGCCCATTACTGCTTGGACAAGGACTCCCGCCGGGATGCCTTGTTTGGTCAGGCTGTTCTCTAAAACACCTGTTTCCATTAACTTAATCAACTCCTACCCACCATCCCTCATGGGATGCCAGAGATCCAGGTGGGGAAGTGCAGCCCTGTTCCAGGGACACACAACTTATGGGCTCTCTCCCTGGCATCTAAAGCTAGGGGTTCCCCATATGTGAAGACTCATTCCTGCTTGTTCCTGGAGATAGCTTTTTATAAAAGCAACCAAACTAACTAATAACAGAGCCTTCTCACATGCGGCCCCCTTCATTTGGAACTCCATCCCAGAGGACCTAAGATCCACAACAGAAATTATAGAATTCCGCAAAAAACTGAAAACCTACCTCTTTGCCATGCACTACAACAACATTGATAATACACTAATCATCCCAGAAAAAGGCTAAATAACACCCAACTGAGTAAAGCTAAACCTCATAATTAACAGATTTGCACCCTCTTGTAAATAACCGTGATTTAAATCTAAGGAACCTACAAACCTGTATCTGTACATAGTTCATAAATTGTTCTTGTTCTGTTATGTATTTAACCATTACATGTTCTGTTATGCATTTAACCATTCACCGTTCTGTTACGTATTTAACTATTACATTGTTTACTGTCAAAAATTGTTCCATGTAAAACAAGCCCTGCTTTGTTGACTGTTGTTCAATTGTGAGCCACATCTGAACTTTGGAAGATGCGGGATATAAATGATTGTTAAATAAAATAAATAAATAAAAAATAGCACAGTTACTTACCTGTAACAGGTGATCTCTGGGAACAGCAGGAATAAGTCTTCACAACCCACCCACCTCCCCTAGGAGTTGTCTCTCTCTCTCTCTTTCCTTTCCCTCTCTCTCTCTCTTTGTCTCAGCTCTAAAACTTAACTGAGAAGAGACAGTTGGGAAAGGCGGGAAGGCAGCATGCAGGCGCTGTAGGATGCTCCCAAAAGCTTTCTGATTGGACGCTGGGGAGCGTTCCCGCGCAGGCTCTGTCGGTACCGACGTACCCATATGTGAAGACTTATTCCTTCTGTTCCCAGAGATCACCTGTTACAGGTAAGTAACTGTGCTTTATGTCTCCAGGAGTTTGCCTTTTAGCCAGCCTGCCTTTAACTGTGTCTTATATTTCTTGTTGATCTTTTTCCTGTTTCCTGATTAGCCAAAGGGTTGTCTGGTGTGAATCTCAGTGGAAAACCATTCTTGGATTTTCTGCCTTTTGAATCTGACTCGTGGAATCTGTGTACTTTTTTGTGAACCTGGCAGGTGTTTGTGACCTGAATTGGCCATTCTTTGAAACAGGATAGGGCTTGATGGACCTTGGTCTGAACCGAATATTGCATTTCTTATGTTCTTACGTCTAGCACTCTCTCCTGATTCATTTCTCTGGTGACCCAATCAGAAATTTCATCAGATTTGTATGACAAACCCTACCTCTAATAAAGCCATGCTATTCCTCAGATCAATAGATGCATTCATTCTGCTGCTCCTCACTACATTTCTTATCTCATCTCTCCCCCACACCCCTCCTTGTGAACTCCACTCTTCTGTTGGATTGCTTCTCTCTGTGCCCTTTTCTTCCACTTCCAACTCCAGACGTCGATCCTTTCACCTTGCCACTTCTTTGGAGCCTGCGTCAGAAACCTTATGAGAAGAGACTTGAAGACCTAAATATGTACACTTTGGAGGAGAGAAGGGATAGGGGGAGATATGATTCAGACCTTTAAATACTTAAAGAGAAATAATGAACAAGCAAACCTCTTCCAAAGACGTGGAAGCTGTAAAACTATAGGGCATGACATGAAGCTGCAAGGTGGTAAATTGAGAGGCAATGTCAGGAAATACTTTTTCACTGAAAGGGTGGTGGATCCTTGGAATGCCCTCCCGATGGAAGTGGTTGGAATGCCCTCCTGATGGAAGTGGTGGGGGCAAATACAGTGACAGAATTCAAAATGGCTTGGGACAGACACAATGGATCCCTTTATAGCAAAAGGATAAAATCAAAATATAGATAAGTATCTCTTATGTCTCAACAAATAGGGGTGACCTACATGGAGCGGCAGGTGCCTCTTGAAGCCTTACTGGGCAGACTAGATGGACCATACTGGTCTTTATCTGCTGTCATATGCTATGTTACTATGTTATTATATATGGCCACTCTCCAATTCTCAGGTACTACAGATGATTTTAAGGATAGTTCATAGATTACTAACAGAGAGGCTGCCAGACTGGAGGTGGGGCTTCAGTACTACATCCCTGTAGGTCATGTATATATACCTCTCTCTCTTCCTTAGCTCCTGTAAGCCTGCTACGCTAGCCTCCAGAGATTGGACTCATTCCTGAGAGCAAAGAGCTCCTTGCACCTAGTGAAAACATAAGACCTCTCAGTAAGTGGGAAAAAAATCATACATGTGATACCTCAATGCAAAAGACTGGATAGACCCCATCTTGCTGCTAGACTGCTGTCTGCATCTTAGTTTTAAGGATTTGTTTAGTTAAGGTTGCTAGGGATACTTTTACCAAAGCAACTATATCTGCTAAGTTTAAGGGACTTTGTTCACCTCAAGATTAGGCGGGTAGGCAGCTCATATCAATCAGAGTGACAGGAAGCCAAAACAGGAAGGACAAACTGAAAGGATAAATAAAATAAAGCAAACATGCAAGTAACAAAAACAGAATGAAATTTCCAACCTCTTTCTTGTTACCGGTTGTGTGGAGAGGAATAGTATCTGCCCATCTCTAGTCTTCTAGGATCACTCCTGACTCTAAAGAAAGATTGAAAAGGACACACAGAAGAACCATCAACCAACCAACCACTAAAAGCACTACCAACCAAATCCAAAACAAAAAGCTTCTGGAGAAAATGATATGAGGACCCTATAAAGCACAATCAAGAAACAGAATGGTCACCCTGCCTAGGGGAACATTTAGATGGAATGGCTTGCAGTAACAAGAGAGCTGGCAAGCAGGTGAAAGCGAGCCCCAAACTGGCAGAGCCCTGGCCCAGATGGAGTAATCACCTTTTGGCTCAAACAGTTAAAATCACTCCTCCCCTGGTGGGAGTGACTCATATCACCCCAAGTTGATGATTTGACCTTAAATAAAGTGTTCTTTATGTACCACACATAGACTTGGTCTGTTCATTTGCCATATGTGGTACAGTGCTTTTTGATTGGACTTTTATCACACCAATGTAAACAACTACTGCTACTACTACTGAACATTTGTATACCACTACGAGATGTACGCTGCGTTGCACAGACACATGTACAAGACGGTCCCTGCTCGTCAGAGCTTACATCTAGTCAAGACAGACAACACAGTAGCTGTAGACACCAGATAAATCTAGGGAGAATGGTTAAGGAAATACAGAGGAAAACCAGGTGCATCAAGATCCAAAAGCGGAAGCGAAAGAGGTGAGTTTTCAGCCTGGATTTGAAAAAAGGCCAGAGAAGGCGTCAAACCCACTGACCTGTCCTAACTGTATGAAGCTACCTATCCAGTTAGTGAGCTGAAATCACCGCTGACCGGGTAGGTGCCAGGACAGCCCAGCTCTCCCCATGGACCACCCTGGAACTATCCAGCGTCTGTTGGGTCAGCGGGGGTTTATATCAGGTCCTATATAATTTCTGTGCTAATATCATCAGCAGTTCATTTTCAGGCCATGTCTTTAACTCTCACGATACGCAAGATTTACAGGGCTGGCCCACAAGTTTGAAAGGCTTATAGTGATGTTACAGAATTTGTACTGTGCCAGACGGGAGAAAGATGCGATATTCTACTGGGAGAAACCCCCACCATGAGCAACCCATTCAACTGAGGACCTTCTGTACTTCCCTATTTGCCTGGCGCTCCAACCATTTCTATGGGCAAATGTTACATGTTCTCTGGAATTCAGCCAAAAAATGCTGATGACCTCTGAGTGTTACATTATAGTGCACTGGAGATTTGAATAGAGATCTAATGATAAATGGGTTTTGTTTTACAATGAGATAAAATTGACTTTATTTTCTTTTTTATATTATGGCAGCTTGTGATAAATTATGATTAAAGGGCCTGCTTTGCTTCCAATTTGCTAATTATTATAAACCAAAGAAAATGGCCAGCTGGATGTCAAGCATCTTGCAGAAATACCAGTTATTAATCATCTACTGGCCCATTTCACTGGCTGAACTATTCAAAATGTTTGTGTCAATTGATTAAATAGATGGATGGATAGATAATTTCAAATAAGCAATCTCTTGGGGCAGGAGGGAACAGCAGTCCCTTTCACCCCCCCATCGGCAACCTGTATTCAAAATTGCGGCTCTGACCCCTAGGAGTAGTCTTACACTACTACCACTAGGAGTCTAGCTATTGAATAAGGAGTGTGTGCCCGTATTTTTGGCATTCACTAAGAGGACAATTCTATTCAGGCCATCCAGTCCCCTGTGCGGCCCCTCAGAATCGAGGCGTACAGCGGTAGCATCTGATTCTGATCCCGCGGAGACTATACGTGCCCACAGGATCAGAATCATGTCTACCAGTCTGGATGTACAGACTGGGCCCCAATTCTGATGGGCTATTTGCCCATCAGATCCCTGGCTAACTCAGCCAGGTTCCTGAATGGAGTTGCAGTGCCATGGTGTCCCATCGCCATGGCACTGTGGCTCCATTCAGGAGCCATGATCAGTAACCGCAAGACCCAACATCCTTTCCCTGTAGCCAAACCTCTGATCCGGCCTTCACCTGATTGCCACCCCCACAGCTTCGGCCATCCCCAACATCCAGGGGAATTATTCCCCCCTCCAAGGTGGAATAGGTCCCCGTCTACGTGGCCAAACCCCGGACGTACAGATCCTGCCTTATAATCGGCCCTGTACATCTGGGGTCACAGCCCGCCCATGGCCCACCCTCGTTTCTGACAACCAGACCGCCTCCTCCCGCCCCGTCTAAAGCTCCCCTGTACAACAGAGCTGGTTCATACGTGCAGTCTTTGCATCAGGAGCAGTAGGGGGATGAATAATGGGGGTTGTAAATCCAGGCAGGACATACATCCCTGCTGTTTGTAGCACGAATGACCCCCTAACTGTATAGCATGTTGGGGGCGGGGAATGGGTAGGTTATGGGCAGAGAGAATTGGTCCTGGATTGCGCATTGTAGTTAGCATGCGTTACTTTTACCTGTGCAGCTTTTATTGGTGCAGATTTAAGAAGGGATAAGTGCATCTGCACTGTCAGTACATGGTACTGGGAACAAACTGGGATTGCCCCCAACAGTTAGTGCACAAGCTTTGAACTTACCACAAGCTAATTTTTTAATCTAACCTTGTCTGCATTTAGTGAAAGATTCCCCTCCTCAAAAAAAGAAAAAAGATAAGTGCACACTCCTGTAAATGATGGTGCAAAAGGAACATACTGAATATGTTTTTTGTGATCTTCGCTATTTGGGTTCATGTCTAGAACTGGTGGTGCTATATTATACTTCCCTTATCTGAGTCTACAGAGCTCCCCACCACGGTAGTGGGGTCCGGTGCTGCTGTTTAAATATATTTTCAGGTTATGAATCAGTCAAAAGAATTATTGGTGGTACCTTTTTATTGCCTTTTTTTGTTCTTTCATCAAACCCCCATTCCCCCTCCCCCCCCCCCCCCATAAACCACCCACCACTGGGGACTGTTTAGATACAATCATCTTTCTTCTGTCATTTTGTGGATTGATTTTGAATGAATGGAAAATTTTCCTGTCTTGTTTTTTTGGCAGACAATATGGTCTCAAATATTGTAAATGTAAATAACTTAAAAATCCACTTAAAACCTATTTTAATTAGATAAACTAAGGTTTAGGCTAACTAAAAGTTGCTACTGTGTTACACACATTAAGAGGGACGTCGCTTATTTATTTATTAGGCTATATTAACTGTCTTTATGATGACATTTCACCCAAGGGGGTGAAGTTACTAATGTGTGCTAAAGGAATAATGCCAATTATTGTGCCTTTTTAAAACCAAGTGTTCCATGGCAAAATTATGTGTTATTTTACCATAAGCACCCTTTAATTTTACCCCACAAGGGGGTCTTTTATAAATCCCACCACTCTAAGGTTTCACACTTCAACGAGAATTCACCACATGGCATTATTAAGGTGCAAAACCCTCCGTTTGCTGTCGGGGGCAAAATGGCCCAGGTTTGGTGCAGGGATATGAGGCATCCTAGAAGAACTTAACATCCCTTGCACCCCCTCATGCTTCAGCCCCCACTACGACAATCTCCGGCTACTCACTGTAATGTGCAAGCAGTGGCAATTGCTTCTAAAGAAACAAAAAAAACAAAAACTAACTGCACCCGAAGCCCTGGACGTTACCTTTCAGTTTCTGCAGGCTGAGATGCTCTTGTGCTCCCCCCGTGGTACCCCACCTCAATGTCTGCAAAAGGGAAGGGGGGGCAAAACAGTACAAACAGCACACCAGCAAGCATCAGAGCTGAAGGTAACTACTTCAGTTGCTTGCAGTGACATTTTTAAAAAAGCATTGCTGCTGTTTGCTGAACATCCCAGTAAGGGGCAGCACAATGGCCACCCACTTAGGGTCAGCATTCTAGGTGACCCCCTGGGTTCACCTAAAAGAAGCTCCGGCCCTGCCGGGCAGCTAATGCATGACTGGGTGCTGGAACGGGTCTCTAAATGGTATCCTATAGAGGTGCCATGATGGTGAACCCGTGCCTAAGGTGGCCCACATTAACTGTTACTCACATGTAATGTATTGGTGCCTCCTATAAACCTGCCCACGCTTCATATTAGTGCCTGAGGGGCAGTTTAAAGCATTTATTTTATGGTTGGTAAGCTGGCATGCCCCGCATGCTAGCATGTTTTCACATCGACCAGGTGCCAGTTACACATTTGATAAAAAATATGCATTAACATGGTTAGTGGGCATTTAGTAAAAGGACCCCCCAAAGTGCATGGCATAATAATTTGTTTTATTTGCTTGTTTTTTTAATGCTAGCTTTTATCATGGTTTTAACATTTGTACACGTTAAACTTGGTAAATAATACGATTAAACAGGGACCCATTCATAAACTGGATTTTTCATGAGGAGCAATGGCGGGTTAAAGTGGGACTTGCCCAAGGCCCAAGGAGTGCTGGTGGGAATCAAATGCTGGTCTCCTGGCTTTCCCTAAGCTACCCCTCCCACTGAGGCGCAAAGAATGCAAAACACGCCATTATGACGCAAATTGAATAACACAGGCTTACATTAAACTTTTTCAAGTTTGTCTTAGGTCCCAGGTTAAAATAATACTACCTCAAATTGGGTGTTCATTTTTTTCCCCCCTACCGAAGACCATTAAGGTTCACTAACAGGTGGCCCACTGTTGGTCCTGGGCACAATTTTCCAGGCAGGGTGTGGCAGCTATTGTGAAAAATTTTGTTGAACCCTGGTTTGGATGCTAGTTCACAATCTCCTTTCGCCAAGACCATAACTGCCCCCAACCCCCAGAAGACTCCCTAGACCCTGAATGAAGGCCTCCATTCCCCACCAAAACACCCTCAAGAAATCTTCCCCAACCATTGAACCTCCAATAGGTAGAAACGGCGTCTTTTGGGGACCTAGTGGAAGGTGAGTTCATGGGTGTGTCCAGGGGAGTAGGGGACTTCACTCAGGCTTGAGGGAGTCTTCTTGGGGGTGGGGAGGTGGGGCGTGACGATCTTGACAGGGGGGAGTTGGGGGTCTGCAAAATTTTCCTAAGATTCCAGCCCCTTTGAAAATGCCCCTCTGGAACATCTGGCTTAATGTTCCTGGGAGAGTCAGAATAGCACAATCTTGTGACAGTTGTATTGAAAGTTGCATTATTCATTTAAACCAGCAGAAATCATTAAACGTACAGTACTGAGTTACCACAGGTTAGTTACATCGGAGGGCAAATTAGACTTGTGGTACAAAAGCAACATTGTAGAGCAACTTAATTAACTAGCCTCACTAAAATGTTCTATTCCTGCATGTCCCATTTTATGCTGTGGAAGCTAGTTTACTAATAAAATACATCATTTAGGCTTAGTGGAGCTGTTTAATTATGGTAGCTTTTAAAAGTTATAGGTGATCACATCAAATAGGAAATGAAGGTCAGTTGTGAATGATTTGGCAGGGCTTCCATTTAAACGCACTTAATAATCTGGCTGACATATATACAGTAAGTAGCAGTTGGTGAAGGGTATGCAGAGACAAATATATTTCTGGTTTTTGGTTTTCAAGTGTTTTTGGATTTTTTTACAACAATTGTTTAGATGGCATTTGGGGTTTTTTGTCAGCCCTTTGTTGTAATAAAAACAATTTAAACAACGACAGATATTTTTTTAAAAAGTAATGCAATTCAATTGTATGCATGAGCTTTAATTCATAGGTTAAATTTTTTGCATATTAAACTGATTTTGCATCCAATGTTTTAATGGAAAAAAAAAGTAAAACAAACGCGATCATGTAACAAGTAGTAATGTGATCTACGGCGCCGTTTACGCGTCCCCAGCATCTATTTTCTAATGGGCACCATCAGCAGGACTTAAGCGTGCATGTTAATCTTCATGGAAAAATACTACCATGCTTTACGTGTGGTCAGATGATGACATAACTTTCATCATTGCCCTCCTTTGTGTAAAATTATACCACGTACCCTCCATATGTTCCAGTGGCTTGTAGACATACAAATCCTGAGTGATGTCACTCCTTTGTTTTCGAACGATGTTTTTTAGTACAAGTAGTTTGTTTCCCCCACTGTAATATCACCATAAATGTGTACTTTTTTACTGTCGGCTTTAATTTTGCAAAAAGGGCTAGGCAAAATTGCAAATGCCTGGACTAAATATGGATGATGATACCTTTTCTCTGTATTTGAAAGGCAACGACCTAGGGGTACAAAGCTCTATAATCTCAACCGAGACATTGTTTACTTAAACCAAACTGTTAAGAGGCCTTTTACCACTGGTACGTACGCACGCTGTACTGTTAGTTGCAAGTGCCCCTGGTGGGTAAAAATCCCACGATCCCAGTTTAGTGTTCGATTGAGAGGCGGGGACTAGGGTTACCAACTTTTTCACACTAGCAAAAACCCGACACCTGTGGCCTCGCCATGCTCCACCCATTCTCCCGGCCCCATGTCCCACCCCTGCCCACCGCCCCCAGCCCCACCCACCACACCAAACCTATTACCGAGGATAAGTGTAGGGCCTAACTTCCTTGGTCCGATAATTAATTACTGAAAACTGGGAACGCCCAAAATCCAAACGATGAAAGTGTACAACACTTGAGAAATAAAACTAATAAAGATTTCCTTTCCTCTTAGCACTAAACACAAAACGCACCAAAGATGTTATCAATACACACCTCCCAGGACCAAATATATATTCAACTAATAAATTCAAAATAAAAAGTATTTTTTTCTACCTTACTGTCATTGGGGCCGTTTTATTTTTTCAGTTGCAGATTGCTTCCAGTCACTTTCTTCTGGTTTCTTTTCTTCGTGTCTATCTGCTAGCTAGTCCATTTGTCCTTTTCTTCTCTTTTAGATGTTTTCCCACTTCTCTCTCTATTATTCTCTCTGCCTTTAAACCATACGGATTGTTTCCCCTTTTGGCTCTTTCCCCCAATTCTTTTCCTATATTCCTTTATCATGATCATTTAAATTTCACCCCATTCCAATTCTCAAGCCCCTCTTCTCTCCCTCCGGGACTCCCAATACCCGGACCCATCGTTAAGGAGACTTTCTTTGGGGTCCCACACAAAATATTTTTTTTCTTCCTCTCCACTCATATCCCCATCTATTCTAGTCCTCTCCCCAAAATCAGTTCCCTTATAGTATCTAGACCCCACCCACAGCATCCACTCGCGGCCTTCTAGTCCCATTCTCCCATGCCCCACATCAGCCCATTTCCAGTCCTAATTCCCAGCTCTTCATAAGCCCATTTTTCCAGTGCTAGCCTTCAACATCCAGATGAGGCCATTTCCAGTCCTAAGCCCCCCCCCCCATCACAAAAAACCCCATTTTTCCAGTCCAAGTCCCCCATCCAACAGCACTATTTCCAGTTCCTAGTCCCCACCCGACCCCCCCGCCCCTCACATCCCCATTTGACAGTCCCCGAGTCCCCCTGCACCATCACAGCCCCCAATTTGCATTCCTAACCGCCCCCCCCCCCACCATCACAAGTCCACCATTTGCAGTCCTAGCTCCCCTAATCACAGAGCCTACTTTCACATTCCAGTTCCCCCCGTTCCCTCCACCATAGCCCTTTTTTTCCAGAATTCCCACGTTCCCCTCCACCTCCCCATAGGCCCTTTTCGCAGTTCCAGGTCCCCCTCCCCATCCTCAACCCATTTCCAGTCCATGTCCCACGCCCCACCCCCCCCCCACCCCCCACATGAAGCCCTTTAATACAGTCCCAGGTCCCCCTCCCCATCACAGCCCACTTTTCTTTCCCGTCCCACATGCCCCGGGTCCCAATAGCCCTTTTCCAGTCCTCAGGTTCCCCCCCCCTTGCCCACACCCCATTTTTCCAGTCCAACGTCCCCCTACATTTCATAGCCTATTTCCAGTCCAAGTGTCCCCCTCACCTCCACCATAGCCACATTTCCAGTCCACGTTCCCCCCCCCATAGCCCGTTTTCCCAGTTCCATGTTCCCCAAACACCCACCCATAGCCCTTTTTCCAGTCCAGGTCCCCCTCCCCATCAACAACCCAGTTTCCAGTCCATGTCCCCCCGCCCCCCCCCTAGCCCTTTTTCCCAGTCCAGGTACCCCCTCCCCATCAAAACCCATTTCCAGTTCCATGTCCCACCGCCCCCACACGCCCTTTTACAGGTGCCCAGGTCCCCCTCCCATCACAAGCCCATTGTGCTTTCCAGTCCCAAGTCCCCCCGCCCCCATAGCCCTTTTCCATGTCCAGTCCCACCCCCTTTCACAACCCATTTCCAGTCCAAGTCCCCCTAATCACAAAGCCTATTTCCAGTCCCCAAGTTTCCCCCTCCCTCCCACCATAGCCCATTTCCAGTCCAAGTTCCCCCCCCCCCCCATAGTCCCTTTTCCAGTCCAAGTTTCCCCCCCCCCATAGAGCCCTTTTTCCAGTCCAGTCCCCCTCGCCCATCACAAAGGGAAAACCCATTTCCAGTCCATGGTCCCCCACAACCCCCCAGCCCTTTTCCAGTCCAGGTCCCCCTCCCCCTCAAAATCAAAACCCAGTTCCAGTTCCTATGTCCCCCCCCCCCCCCACAGGCCCTTTTACAGTCCAGTCACCTCCCATCACCGCCCATTTCTTTCCATTCCAAAGTCCCCCCCCCCCCCATAGCCCTTTTCGCGGTCCAGTTCCTGTCCCCCCCCCCCATTCACAACCCATTTCCAGTCCAACTTCCCCAGGCCCTCCTAGCCCTTTTTCCAGGCCAGGTCCCGCCGCTCCCCCCCATCAAAGACCATGGCAGTCCTTTGCCTCCCCCCACCCCCCAACCGCGGCTAGTGCTGAGGCTTTAGAGGGAGCCGGGGAAGCCCGCGCGAGGGCCCCTGCTCCCTCTGGACCAGCTGCCAAGCGTGAAGAGCCTTTTCCCTTCACGCTGGCGGCTGTTCCTGTGAAGCCCCGCGAATGCTGGGAAAGGTTCAAGGGCATTGCCTTTAACCTTTCCCACACAATCGCTGGCCTTCACAGGAAAAAAAAAAAACAGCCCGCCAGCGTGAAGATGCGGAAAGGCTCTTCACGCTGGCAGCTGTGACAGAGGGAGCCAGTCCATCGCGCGTGCTTCCCCTCTCCCTCTGTAAGCCCTCAACCGGGTTGTGTAGAAAAAGCCTGTTTTTTTGCTCTGGGCCCCGCTTCCCGATCTTGGCGGCCAGAGCAAAAAAACCGGCTTTTCACAGGGCCGGTTTTGGGCTCTCTGCACCGGCAGCCCGGCCTTGGCCATCAGGATCAAAACCGGCCAGGCCATCTGGAAAACCAAGTCCATTTGTTGGCAACCCTAGTGCTTGGACTGTGTGCTTAGAGGCATAATGTGTGCATATGAGTTAGTGCAGGCAATATGGACGTACTTGGGCCGTACCAAGGGCTGTGTGCGTGGTGTGGCCCACAAAGGGCGCAAGTAGGAAAAGGTGCGTCTGAGAATCATCACTGGGTTTCTAAGAAGCTCAAAAAGGAGTGAGGTTACTGCCATTGTTGTGTGGCGGTGTAGGTAGGCATCAGATGCCTTAGTCACATAGGGGGCATTTCTCTGAGGTAGCTTTGGTCACGAGACTCAAAGGGTGGTGGTAAATGCATCTGTCCGCTGGTTATGTGCAGTGGTGACCCAGCTTACCAAACCCACTAGATGCAGGGTATGGATGCACATGGCCCCCATAGGTTGGTGGTGGGTCCTCGTGCGCTAGTTTTGGCCAGCTGAAATGCTTGCTAACAGCATGCCGTTGTACATAACTTGCCCCTTCAATTATCCTTATTAATATTTGGCATAGCAATGAACTATCCTCATCTTCTTATAGCTGTTTCATATAACCAAAATCATTCTTTGCCAGACACTAGTAGATAATGGAAAATTTAAGGCTGGCCACTTTAAAACATGTTTTTTTCCCACAGATTCATTGGAATGATCATCACATTTTCAATTATATCCCAACAGTTGTCTGTAATTTGATAATGTTTGTAGCGGAGATGGGGCAGTTACAGTATTGGGAAGAGGATTTTTGTGAACTAGCATTCACACCAGGTCAAGACTGGCTTTCCCTTCGTCTTTTGAAAAGCAAAGCTGAGTTAATTTTTTTTTTGATCACTAATGTTTTCGTAAACCATTCCCAAACAACAATATAGGCAATATAACAAAAAGCAATAAATAATGAAATATACAACAAAGGAAAACTAATTTGCCTACTCATCCGCCCACAATTAAAAGAAGGCGAAGGAACCAGGAAAAAAGAAAATAAAAAGGAAAAATACATTATAATACCAGAGAGCTGAGGAGGAAATGGCTGTCAGCAGAATGCACTCTATGGAACTCCCCCATTAGGCCCTGGAGTAACCCTCCTCAGAAATAATACGCTCTAAGAGCTGCTTTGGTTCGGTGAAGCATAATTATGCCCACCCCAAAACTAACATAACATAAAGAAGGAAATTTCAAGAAGCCAGGTCCCTATGAATCGAGAGAAACCCTGGACCGTAAAGCCAAGAATTCCTAGGTCTGTTTAGAAAAATTCAAGGATATATTGAACAAACCGAACTCCATAAAATGTTCTTGCATGTGCCTAAAATACAAACGTAAAACAAGAAACTTTGGGTCCTGCTCAAATGTAAAAGTGACGCAGTAGAGTACTATGAGATGTTTACCCAGTTTCCAGAGATGCTTCTTTCCAGAAATTCTGGTCAGGTCTAAACTGTTCCTGAGGGTGGTAAGGGCTGGAAAAAGGCACATCAAATGCTCAAGCCACTGTTGGGCAGGATTGTCCTGCTGGCCCCCCCAAGATGCTCGACCAGATACTTCTTCACCAGCTCCACTGGTCCAAGCAGTGGGCACCCAGGGAAACCCAAGAAACCACAAGTTGTTTTCTCCTAAGCTGATTCTCCAAAAATTCAACCTTCCTCCAAAGCTCAAGACTTTCCTTACTTGGGCTTGTCGTGTAAAGCTCCAAACTCCACCACTTGCCCTTCCAGTTGTTTGACGTCTGCCCTCAAGCTGAGCACTTCATTCTTCTGATCAGAAACTAGTTCTGTAGCACCTGCAAAGAAAGTTGTGGTCAAACATGAATGGAGAGATTTCATCCAAAGACTTGATTGAGTTCCACAGCACCTTAATGGTGATTGCAGAGGCCCCTTCCCCGAAAGAAAGACACTACCTCAAATCCACTCCCCAAAATGATCCTCCGGGCAAGATATCCACTCCAAAACTGGAGTCCTGCACTACGGGAGAGGACTGAGCAAGGGGCGGCCTGTGCACACCTCTCCCTTCTGCCAACAGGCTAGACCCAGCATTCAAAGGTACCAAACCCCCCCCCCTTGCAGGAACGCTTACAGGTGGCCGAGGACGTGCCCTTTCTTTGGGGCTCAACGAAGCCCACTCCCATGCTCCAAAGGAGAACCTCCGGGGCAGTCCAAGCAAAGCAAACTCTCCTCTCGCCGACTGGACTCCCAGATCCTCCAAGGGTAAGCTAACCACTACCACCCACAGCCGCTCCAGCTGGGATAGTGTGGCTGCTTGCCCTTGCACTTTGGAATAGGCGCGCAGGATTCGGTCGCTCACTAAAAAGAAGACAGGCCATCAAAGGATCCCAGATTGCCAGCCCTCTGAAGCACACCAGCTTGCTCAGCTGAGTTAAAATTTTTTAACCTCATTTTATTTATACCAAGAGTTGGTCATTACAAGTCGCCTAAGAATATTAAACCTTTAGGGCCCACTATTTGTGATCTCCCGGCTGGCATCTAACTTTCCCATTGGTTTTGCAGAGGAGTGGGAAAGGGACGGATCAGGGGTTGGAGGTTAGGGTGGGCACTGGTTGTCGGCCGGCCGCTAGGACGTACAGGGCCGACTCTAATGTTGGCCCTATATGTCCAGGGCCAGCGACTTGTGTGGGGAAGTTATTCCACCTCTGAGGTGGAATAACTTCCCTGGACGTTTTTTTTTTTGGCGGGCCTAGGGCACGAAAGGGGCAGGGGCCTGAGGACATTCCGCACAGCCTTACCCTGGCGCTTAGGAGGCCAGATCTAGGATCAGCGCTGCGGTGAAAGCTTTGTTAATGCCGGTCGGCTGAGATCGCAGCTTTAACAATGGAGCCGCGGAAGGCCAATGGCAACTGGACGCCATGACACCGGGGGCTTCCTTGTAAAGCTCTGACTGAGTTAGTCAAGCTTTTCCTGTATGTGCAGGGCGCGGAGCGAATTCGCAGTCCCAGCCTGCACATACAGGACTGGTTCACGATTCTGGTCCCATGGGCTAGACATGAACTCCCCAATGGGATAAGAATTGCAACCCTCTTTGTATTCTGGTTCAGACCCGGACGTACAGAGGGGCAGTATGTCTGGGATGGCACATTCATGCTCTTAGTAAATTAGACCCCTAAGTATCAGTGACTATGAGCCCCATTCAGAGGCCGGCCCAAGCAAGAGGGGCCTGTTTTGGACCCTATTCTACACCTGTGGGAACATAACATATTGCCACGTTGGGGGTGGCCAGAATCAGGCCCAAGGAGGAGTGGCTCAATAGTGTTTTGGCAGGTTACCTCAGTTGGAGAGGCAGGGGGTTCAATTTCCCACATGGGGACAAACACCTTCAGGCCAGATGGGACTGGGGTCTCTAGTCCCATGGCCACTCCTTGTGGCCTTGGGCAAGCCACTTAACCCTCCATTTGCCTCATGTACCCTTAGATTGTGAGCCCCTTTGGGGACAAGGGAATAACAAGTACCTGTTAGTTATACATGTAAACCGCACTGGATTCTAAAATAGCCGCAGTAAAATAAAAAAAAAAAAAAAAAAATATGGATAGCACGGCATGCCCTGCCGCCTGTGGGGCCTTCCCCTCCCTGCATGCGTTCCCAGACTTCCATGGCTCCAGCCCCCCTTTCCCCACTGCCTGACCCAAGACTGGTCCTGCCATGGCCTGGATCAGGCAGTCGGGGACCCCACCACTACCCGGCTCTGGCCCTGGGGGGGATCCCTGGCCTTGATCATGCCAAAAGGTGCTGACTATAAAGCAACACAATCCCCACGGCCCTGGCAGGAAATACAGGGCCTTGACCTAATGCAGCCCTATATGCTTGCTGCCAGGATGAACCCGGGCCCCTCTGCTCTGGCCGTGGGGCCTGTGTCCACTCCCTCACACGCGCCACTGTGCTCTCACCATCCTGGAGCCCCTGCAACCTCTTTCTCTGCATGAGGTCCAATGTCTTTGCAAAGTCAAATATCACAAGAACACACTTTCAAGAAGACTGTGCCTTTAAGTCGGTTAGCCTATTAACCTAAATTAGTAAATAATATATCAGACACTTATGTCAAACCATGCCACTGATTACTGAAGTGTGCAAATGTTGTCCACTAAAGGTTTTTTGTAACTTAATTTTTCTCCAGAGATCAGAGGGAAGCCAGCGATTGCTGTTTCTTGCAGGATGCTTGGCTGATAGCCACTTCTGTCTCTGTCAGTCCTTCCTCCCCCTTGTCCTACCTCTTCCTCCTTTTTCCACGATTAATCTCACGGATGTATCATCTCTTATTTTTGCTGTCTACCACGGGGCTGAGAACAGAAAACACCCCTGGTTAGATATAACACAAGACTAATTTGCAAGTCCCTTTTCAACATTGGAAAAATTATACATTGTGCACTTGAATCAAGTTTTTTGAGAAAAATAGATTTTATCCCTTCATAGAGAAACTAGGAATATGTCTAGAGTTGGTACACCGGGCAATGAATCCTTTTCCTCTTTTAAAAACATTCCCTCAGGCTTCCAAAACAGCTGAAAACCCTAAAAGCCTGTTATTAAATAAGGTCGCTCCAAACTGGTTTATACTATCACCAAATGAAAAGGCCTGAAATCAGCTCCAAGCATGAGAAGCACAGGTAATGTGTTTTCTTAATCCAGTGAATAGATACAATTAATTAGGGAACAAGCTGTATCTAAGGCAGACAAGACAGGTCTGTTATAAATTCTCAGGTGTGCCGAACTAATGGTCTAGTACCCCTGGCCCTTCCTACTGTCCATATTAAGAAATGGAGGTTGAAACATGAGAGTTCAGTTCATAGTATGTGAAATGCATTGTTCATGCCATTGCAGCTGCCAGTTCAGACTACAGGCTGTTGAATTTAGCAAATTAAACTGCTCTCATTACTTTTTTCTAATATTAACAGAAGTGAAGTGTCACTGACACACTCTTTACAATACAAAGATCATTTGCACCGCAGGGCTTTGGAACCACTTCAAAAAATTACTCTACTCCCAGCACACAACCACTCCTATGACCCACAAGAACAAATATTTCTTGCAGCTTAGTGAACTGAATACTTTTACATAAATCTTGGGCT